>JANIJG010019482.1:32002-64564 GCA_024611175.1 Megaceryle torquata
TTTTAATTTATTTTTTATTATTATTTACATTTTTACTTTTTATTGTTTGTGGTGTATGTGCGTTCTTGTTTTGTGGGTTTGGGGGTTTTTTTGGGTTTTTTTTTGTGCTCAGGTTACTTCTCTTTTCTCTCACTGTTTTCATTGTAATGGTGACAAATTATTATTTAGTAGAATATAATCGCTGAGGTCATAATGTCTCAATTGATTCTTCCTTTCTGCTCCAAAACAGAAAAGTTGTAGCAGATGTACTTAAATCCTATTGTTTATATAGCATTTTAGAGTAGCTGAGCAAGCAGAACACGGTGGGATAGCTGAAATTTACTGAACCACAACTGGAGTCTGTAAGGACAGTTCCACTATATAGAAAATCTTTATTAAAAGTCTAGTTCCTGCTCTAAGAGATAATGGCATCTGAAATTCACCAAAATGAAGATGATTTTTTACAATTTAAGAGAAATCATAGTACAGCCATGATTACCCAGACAGATATATATTTAATAACTTTGAAAAAGAGTAAATATTTCAAATGATTTTTCATTTATAATTTGTTGGTATTTTGTCTGTGCTGGAAAAACATCACAGCAGAGTTATAAATCTCCTTTGAATATATCTGCCAAAGCAAATGCCCTTTATGCAAACTTCTTCATTGCAAAATGTGCTGATGCACTTTTTCTCCTACTTCATTGCTAGACAGCCCTTTAAATGTGCCTTTAGTAAAAAATAATTTAGGTTATTTCTGACAAGCTTGTATACTATTTTGAAACCAGCAAAACAGCTCATGTTACCTGCCCAGATGGCTTCATACTGTAGTCCAACTTGCCTTCAACCCAACCTACTCTAAAGGCCTAAGAAATATCAAAAAAGTCCTACAAGGAATCAGAAAGATCTAAGTTCACAGGGTGAGATCTCAAACTTGTAGGTAGCAAAACTATAAATCCCTTGTAGTTTCCTCTGCCTTTTGTTTTGCAGATGCTTGGGGACCTATTTAAAAAAAAAAAAACAAAAAACAAAAACCAAAAACAAACAAACCAGAAAGTCTACCTTTTGACCTTTCCACATGAAATTTTATTCTCTTTTTAAATATGTTGAGATACTGCCTGTGGAAAAACACAAAATTAATCCAGCTAAGCTGTTATAAGACAACTATGTTGCTTATACTTTTTACTGGAACTAAATTAACCCTGGCAAGTGCTACTAAACCAATTCTAGACAGATGGGACATAATTTCTCACTTCATATTTGGAAACAGGTAAGGATTAAGTATCTTCCTACTTAAAAAAGCTTTCTAAAATGATGTCTCAAAAAATCATTAAAATGGTAATGCGGAGCAATTCCAATCTGATTAGAAGATCACTGTAGACTAGCTTCCCAGGTAGGATTGACCATAATAGCTTTAATTCAATAGAATTGTCATTATGTAGATCATGATCTTGCCAGTATCATTCTGTGTGTTTTTCTTTTTGATCAACATGTGGTGAAGAGGGAGATTTATTTATAGCCGCAGTCCTTTCTCCCCAGTGGGCAGCCCTGACCTCCATGAGGGAAATGTCCCTGTAATCAAGTTGTCGTGCTGACTTTGGATGAACACCATGGGCTGAATTAATGACCTGAAACTCCAACCTGGGTGCTGGCAGCGGGGAGTGTTAGCCTGAGGTGCGTGCTGCTCCTGATGCCGATAGGAACATTAATATGTGCGAGTCAGAGAACTTTTTTGACATGCTGCTGAAAATCCCTCCCCTACCCATCAGGATTGCTCGCAGGGGAGGTTGGCTGTTTGTTATGATGGATTGATGTATTAAAAATGGCAAAATACAGAAATCCTGCTCCAAAGAACACCCTTTTCTACAGTGCATGGTTCACAAGGGGGCCCAGGTACAAAGCTTGATCAAAAGATCATCCTAGAGGCCACACAAAATGTGACAAGGTATTGTAAGAAACAAATGAGAAAGGATTTAACATTACTGACAACAGTTTTTCTCATACATGCTCATTTTGCAGCTTCTCGCTTTCAATAAGGGAAGGGCTTTACTAGTCAGTAATCCATAGTGGGCACCTATCCTGTCAGAATCTAGTGACAGTGTTCCCCTCTCCTGCTTTAATACCTATAAATAAATTTAAAATATAATATATATTGAAAGAGAAGGAATGGATTCATCCATTCTCCTTGAATTTCATATATGATATATTATATACATTGAGAGAAAGAATGGATGAATCCATATACTCATATTCCTTCTGAAGAAGCAGAAGTGAAGCTTCATTTAAACTTCTTTCTTCCCCACTGAGACACTGATTTGTTCCTTCTTGACTCTTAGCTACTGTTAGGCTGCCAAGTTAAAGAAATAAAAGCTAATGCAAGAGTGAATAGAAATCATCCATAAGAAAAATATTTTTTAAAACTGTGTTATACACTACATTTGAATGTGATTATGAATTTACCTTCTTTTGACTTCTGTTATCTATCTTCTTTGATACGTCTCAAGAATAAAAGCTATAGCAGTCAGCAAAACTACAAAGGGGAAAAAAATGACAAAAAGTTATAGAGTTAGATGTACTGCTAGAAAGCAGACACTTTTGAAGCTGCCATGACTTTTGACAAGCCTTTAAGGTGTCAGAAAGTGTAAATTCACTTTTGTGCATGTGCGTATATGCCTAACTTGCAACACACTGGGACTTTCATAAAAGGATATAGTTGCTTACTTAGCAAACTCTCTCTCCTTTAACAAATTACAATGCAACACTGGGCTGATCATAATGCCTGGGAGAATGACTCTAGATCAGGCTGAATTGGCTTTTCCTCTGCAAGGTGCAGCTGTCAGCGTGGTTCAAATATTAAGATAGTGCAAATCTCTAAAGAGTCCTGACTTGTTGGAAATCTTTTAGAAACAGTATGACCTGGTTTTGTCTTTCAATATTTTAAAATAATCACAGGAGTAGTATTCTGCTTTTCCTTTCTCTTCCTCTCTAAGCTGCCTTCAAGGAGTAACCTTACAGGACATGTTTAAGGTATAGAAAGCACATCCAATTGCAAGCCTGATGTATTTGATTTAGCTGGCAGAATTTTGGCCCATGCAGAGTATTGCCCATCTTCTATATTGCATCTCAGAAATGCAGATTAAGGTGATTTTGACCAGTTTGCTTCTGCATTAAGGACAAGTGACATTAAAAAATTAGATTGCCTGTGATTTTGTCTTATGTAGTCAATATGTGGCATGTTTCTATCAATAATCTCTTTGATAGTTTACTCCTGGGAGTAGTGTTGCAATGCAATAAAATCAATACCTGTTCAGACTTTAGTGTCGTCTTTGGATGCAACAGCTTAAGATGAAACTTCCAAAAATGACCTTTTCAGAGATGGCCTCAGTGAGTGACTCAAGGTGTAGCAAGAGAAATCATCAGATGATCTTAAGGCTCCCAAACACTAACTGATTTGTTCACAGGTAGCAAAGGTTGGAAATTGGATTTGGTTCATCCTTGGTATTAGTTCCTTTCAATTTCACAGTGTAAAATATTATTGATGGTACAAAGAAAGGGCTTTTGATAAATATACTAAAAAAGCCTAAATCAATAGTTCTCTTGCAGAAAGATACCTGGAAAAATAGGATATAGAGAATCAATTGTCCCTCAGTGGTGTGAGTTTTGTGTTCTCCATCATTTAAAATATGACAATAAGTACCACCAGCAGCTGCTTCTGACACTTTAGCTGCCAGGTAACTCATATTCATAAGGAATGTTTCTATTGCTGATTTACTTGTGCACCTGCTAAAAAAGGTGCACATAACCAAGCCACTGATGGTTAGAAGGGAGAGGTGGCAAAAAGTTACAGTGTGCCCCAGACAGCACAACCAGGAATGTGTGTCATTCTAGGAAGGGTGACTGGAAGGACTACTTTCTTATTCACCACCCCCTGAGTCCTCTCCTCTGTCTCTAAGTAAACTGCTCTTGCAGAGAAAAATCCAATGTTGTTTTTTTTTCTGATAAAGAACTACAGCAGGGCTATGTGAAGTGCTATTCTCCGTGCATGCCAACAAGCAGCAAGGATAAAAAAAAGCAGAGTAACTTTTATTTACAGATTTTTAGAAATATCACTAACAAAACCATAAAAGCAGATATCAACTCACAATTTTTGATGGCAAATAGCCATTCAATAACCAACTTTTTATTAGGGATGTGGGGGTGTTGGAGTGTTTGGGTAAAACGGGGAGAGAGTTTGTTTGTTCTGGGTTTTGTTTTGGTTTTAAACTAAAAATTATATAGATGTAAGCACCATAAGGTTGATATTTTGTGTTCTTTCTCAGTGTTTATTTCTAGAACCCCAAAAGTCATGATTATGTGAGCAGGTATGTGCATGTCTCCCTCAGAATAACTGTCATTTGTTTGTTTCTTTGTTTCTTCCATAAAACAATGCTCACTGTTCAGGTTAAAAAGCAAAATTCAGAAGATCCATGAGCAACAACTCTGAGCTAAAGAAAAGCACTTTCTCAGTACTCAGGTGTGGTTGTGGAACTATTGCTTGATAAGGCAGAAGGAAGAGGAGTTGCCAGTTCTCAGAAGTGTGATCCTAACAGAAAGGTGAGATGTTTTTCTAGATGCTAAGATTTTTCTAAGTTCTGATTTCAGTCCCCTTTATCCCAATTCACAATTTTATAAACTGGATAAGCTGTTCTCATTCTTTTAGAATCAAGAAAAATATTTTCCTAAAAAAAAAAAACCAAAAACAAAACCAAAAAAACACCCACAACCAAAAAAAACCACCAACCAACAAAATCAAAAAACTTAGTGGTTATTATTCAATTTTTATTTCAAAGTAGAGTCAGAGTAATATGCTTTTTTGTTGGTGATGTTGCCTTGTTACATTAGGAATTATGAGTAGGCAGTGTAGTACATTTTAAAGCCATCGTTCTAGATTAGATTTTATTAAGATTCTCATTAAAATATTTATTGTTTTTTCTATGCAAAGTAATAGAAAAAATATTAAAATACCCCATTCATAAACATGATCTCAAGAGATCACAGGCGTAACACTGGTTCAGGTTCCAGTTGAGTTTGGTCAAGACTGTAATCTTGCAAGGGCAGATATTTTCTAAGTAATGTCAAATACCTTAAATAATAAACAAATGTACTTTTTAAGCCTACAGAAGACTGTATGGACTTAAGAGTAAGTACTCATAGCCAGATAATTATTTTTTAAAAACTCTAATAAGATCTGCTCTATTCAACAAAGCCTTAAAAAGTACAGAAAACAAAGAAAAAAATAATATTAGAAGAAAACTCACTCTACTTCATTATTTTATGGTTTTGAGTAAACCTGTATAGACACATTTTTAATGCACATGTCAAAATTACTTTATTCTTAAAAAAAGCCAAACAGCAAAACAAACAAACAAATAAAAACATCCAACCAAACAGCTCCTGGATTCTGGAGCATCTTGCTTGAGGATTCTCCTATATGTATGTACTGACCGTGAGAGAGAAAAACCATTACCAGTCTCATATGCAGTAAGTTCTGAATCAAGCAGCCATCAGTATTTTCCTCCTGATCTTGTCATAGAAATTAAAGATCATTCTATCCTTAAATGATTTGATAAAGATTGGGCCTTTGGCAATATGATGTGAAGAGATTATCTGGGATTTGCTTTGTGAAAGAAGATTGTCTAATGAGTAGGTTATTGAATGAATCACAGTAGCATTTAGTACTGATAATGGATTTAAACCCTGAGTTACTCAGATAATGCAGAGAATCCCACTACCATCTGAAGCAAATCTCTATGTGAGTTCATTATTCTGATATTTCCTGATAGGGTGTAGTTTCATTTATTTCAGTGCAGAAAAAAAAGAAGTTGCTAAGGCCAATTAAAAGTCCCTAATATTTCAGGGTTATAAAATCAGCTCTGAGATTATAGCAAAAAATATCATCTTTTCTCCTTCAAACTCCATTCACAAATGATAATTTATATAGAAATATGTTGGAAGGTATAAAAAGGTGCTGCACTTAATTTTAAATTGCTATGAATTCTTTTCTGTTCTTGCATTTAAAACAATATGCCTAAACAGGTGCTATAAGCACATGATCTGAATGACTTTAATGGCAGGTACTGCTCTGATAGAAACACAAACCTAAGGGCACATTGAATATTCTGCACTGAGGCTCTTTGTAAGCCACTCAGAGCAGTAGTTTGAAGGTCACAAGTACACCACATGAAGAATTAACCTACTTTCATAGGTAGAAGTGACAGTTGTTCCTGACCTGCCTTAAGTATAAGCACGGGTAGTTTATGTCAGAAATAGAAGGAAAAATCCTTTTTATTTTAGATTTCTTCTCGATGTTTACATCTATTTGAGTCAGTGTTTGTGCCTTCCTCTGTAATTTTGCATATGGCTGTATTGAAAACACACAAACTAGTCATTTTCTTGCAATATTTAAGTGAGCAAAAAATCTGTGTTGATGGTGTACATTAACCTGCAGTGTGTATATATATATATATAAGCCTAGAAAAATAACTGGCATTATATCCTTACTTTTATCATTGGTTTCTTCCTTTCTTATATGATAGGTAGTTAATGAACTAAGGCTCAATGCTAGACTATATTGAAAACCAGCAGTTACTGTCTTCAAGCTTATGAAAAACAAATTAAAATATGAGGTCTGGGGTTTCATTTTCTCTTATTTCTATCAATAGTATTCATTCATTTAAAGAAAGAAAAAAAGTAATTTTCCAGTAATTTCTTTGGTATTAGTTCATTTCTTTGGTTTAAAGATAGACATAAAACATCTTGCTGAACATTTATTTGCCAATTATTCTGGAGCATGGCCAAAGACAAAATCAGCTCAAAAATTAGTTCAACTGACAGCATTATCTAGTAATACCAATAACAGAAAAATATTCCGTCTCTGTAAAATTTCCCTCCACAGCAACACTTCCTTTCCACATATTGTAACAGTCAGTGTCCCAAAGGTAAATAGATTTAATCTGTTTAGGAATGAAGAAACAGGAGGAAGCCTGTCTTTTGAGAGAATTCAGGCAGGCATCAGAAATGGCCTAGTGAGAGCAATGGGGTCAAGCCAGTATAATAACAGGTACTCTCTGAGAGACCTCTTTGCCAGGAGACCTTTCTCCTTTCAGCCGCTGGAATTGATGGAGGCATTTGAGCAGTCATTTCCCAATGATCCCATTTAACTCAGGCAGAGAATTACGCTGCAACTTTTGTAAATTTACAGGTGCATTTGTAGTTTAGGTTTTTTTCACTGTAGTAGGTGAAAGTTGAAGATGCAAAAGCCTAGGGCTTATTTTAAAATCTGGAGCACTCAACATTGTCCCATCTTTACTGTCATGAAGGTTTATCACTCACATATAGTGCAGTGATCGTTTCTTTTAACAGTCTCATCGTAATCCTTTGTAATAACAGTGTATAATCCTTTCTAATAAAGATTTTTGAACAGCTTAAAAACAGGTATCTGGAAGACTTCTAACCATTTAAATTTTATATGCTCTTACAAGTAGACTTGAACCCTTGAAAATGGTGAAACATGTTATAGCCCATCCAGAGGATCCTGTCATCTTCCCTGCCCCATAGAATGTAAAAAGGGCTAAAAGAATGATAGTTTTAATAAATTTCTACAGAATTACTCTTAAAATAATGTATGAAATTAACTAGAGGATTATTTTCTTTACCCAGTTTTTAAACCCAAATGTATAGACTTCTGTTACATTCTGCATGCCTATACTTTCCTAGTATACTTTGAAGATAGTAACAAGAAAATAGCAACAGTATCACTCTCTATTATTTCTAGACTATTTTCTTATACAATCAAAACTACATCAAACAAATTAATTTTAAAAAAGTCTTCTGAAGGATCACTAATGTTAATCAAAGCCCTGAGGATGAAATGCACCAAGCCATAAGGAATAAAAGTAGTCGCGCATTAAAGAAGACTGCCCTGGAGAAAAGATGAATTAATCTGATTCACTCTGAATTAGTCAGATTTGGGCATTTGTTGAACTGGGAAAAATGTAGCACTTTGTATATTTTAACATATGGAATGTCCACTGTATGAGAACAATAAAGTACAAGTGTATGGATTTTAGGAAGGACAGTTTTGTCCTTTAAAACCTCAGAAGACACAGGAAAAAGAAGGGTCACCACATTTTTCTTGACCACCAGATAGTAGATGCCTATGATGAGAATGCTTTTAACTTTCAGTCCTCTTCCTGTACATTACATGCATTAGAGAGATATATCTGAAGTGCTGCTATGGGAAGGTTAACATTTACTTATTTAATACCATGTGCTAAGAATAGCAAGTTAATTGGTCCCCAGAGCACAAAGGATTAAAGTTCACAAAGTGGTAGTTCATGAGAGAGAATCTGTGAACAACTCTCTGCAAGGTTCCCCTTTGTTGGAGGCATGTAAAGCAACTTAATGCACAAAAGGATTTCTCTCAGCTTGGGGTTGATCTTAATATATGTGGTTTCTGGTTTAGTATTTGTGACATTAACAAAACAAAATAAATAGAAAGGGGAAAAATCCAAGTGTGGATATTTAATCAGAAAGATTTAGGTTTGATATTAGAAAATTGTTTTCTAAGCATTGGAATTATCTACTTGAGAAAATAGGATTCTTCATCAATTACTACAGATTGAGAGAGGTTCAACAGCCCAACTCTCATGAGCAGTTTCAGAGGAGAAACAGTTAAGATCATTTCTTAGCACATTCCACCACTGAATTCTACATAATGCTGAGTCAAAGAAGACCAGCCCAACTATACAGTACTCTACTGTATCTGCTTAACTTTCATTAGCCACTGATTTGGAAGAGGCCCTGTGGAGAATAAGTCTTTTAAGAGGCAATGCATTCTTTGAAATACTATCACAGAGCCAAGTTCTTTATTCAACACTAAAATACCTGATTGAGAAGAATTACACTAAGAGACTTTATAAGGGAAAAGAATACATATATGCAACACAGAATAAATGAGGCACAATAAAGAAGAAAAGCACAATGCTGTATTTTCTTTTTATATATTGCTATTGAAAATACTGCTGATATGGTAAAGTTTTCTTTGTTTCTTTTAACAGTCTCACTCATGACATTCCCCTGTAATGACATAGTATACTCCCTTCTAATAAAGGTCTTTAAACAGCTTAAAAATTGAGGACATTTAGGTATTTGTTACCCATGAGAATGTCTCATTTGTAAATATGTGTTCTATCAAACAAGACCACTTATTCTTTCTAGTTCAATCTAGAAGCTGTTTTCCTCCCTGACATTTCTCCCATCCTCCACTCAAATATCAGTTGTCAAAATAAGAGAACTACTTACAAGTACATTTACTTCCAACTTCATATTCTTTAATGCTTCACTGTTTATTTTTTGTGTCTTGTCTCTGGGGCCCTCTTCCTTTGTAAATAATGGAAATGAAGATTGCTATATGATTTTGAACAAATTGAAAAGTTTCTATCCTTAGTTTCTTTCTCCAAAATGTTGGCAAGTGAAGTGATGTTTACATTAATTTCTCCTGTTCCTAGATGCCTTGAAGTGACACATTATGAAAAGCGTAGGCAATGAACTGCATGGATACTCATGTCTTCATCCAAAAAAAAAAAAAAAAGTGCACATGAACAAGATGTAAAGAAGAGGTATGAAGTAAAGGATAGAGGGAATTAGCTGTCAAGGTAGTAATAACAAGTTGCCAATTATTAAAGCATTAATATATGACCAGATAAGATATACTTCAATAACAGCATATACTATAATTGCAGGCAACAGTAGACCCACCACATCTCCACATTCTTCTAACTCACTTTCTTTGTTGATGTTTGTCATGTGTTCTGATTCACACAAGTTACTCCAGTACAATTCAAAGTGATAAAGATTCCTTCTTTTCTCACTGAAAGGTTTTGATTTTGTTTGTGTGAGAACACATGCTAATAAACTCATATGCCTACTTCCTGTCCTTAGCCTAATAAGATCTTCCTGTGCTAAACCTGCTTCAACTCTTTAGAACAAATTTATTTATTGTTTGAAAATGTGCTTTTTTTTGCTGGTGCAGTCTATTATTGTTCTCCAAAATAGAATAAGCTATCTGTTTTTATTTTGATGATACAAAAATGCAGTTAGAGACTTTGACTGGTTTGTGAAAAACTCTTCTAAATCAGGACCAATATAAAATGTAATTCCTCCCTTGCTGTAGATATTTGAAGTTATGAACTTCATGTGTTTAGAGACACGCAAATACCAAGAGGCCACTGCTCAGTGCAGCAGGACACAGAATGTTTTGGACTGAGTGACATAACTTCCAGTAAAAGTTTCATCTTGATGATCACAGAAGGTCTTATGTTGCATCATAGAATGAGTGTTTCAAATGTAGAATCTGTACAGGCATTCTGTCATCCATTATTAATATTTTCCCAGGTTGAGAAGGTAGCACAGCTTGTCCATTCAATCTTCCTCTTACACACTATTACTTTCAGCCTGGGTGAAAATTCACACCAGTGATGGAGATGGTGTTGGTGCTATTTGAGACATTGTCAAGCAGAAATAGACTGAGATGACAGGTCATTTAATACAGTGTCTTTGGTGTTTATCTGATACATGCACTGTCAATATGATTACTGTATGTCCTTTGTAGGTTAGAATCATTCAAGACAACTCTTAAGACATAAAACTTGGTTTTGTAATAGATTGTATTTTGTGTAAGTACTCACATATAAAAATAGGAGCAAAACAAATGTAAAATGCTGCCTGAGTTGGTAGCACTCTACACCTTCTCTACCTTATTTATGTCTTGATTCTTTCTTTCCTTGTTGTGTAATATTTTTGTATTCATTTTTCATTTATGTAATGGAAGAGAGCAAGTGCTTTAGATGACCCCAATTTGGCTTGACAAGAGAGGAACCTTTCTTTCATTTTCAAACACCTTGAAAGGAAACAGAAAAATAGCAAGATGAGACTGGGATTAAACTGTCCAATCAGGAACAATGCAGTTTGTCCAGTCATTTAATTTAGCCAATAATTGCATGAGTACAGCACTCGTGAAGGATAAGGAAGATAGGCACTGTTCCTTGCTCTTTTCAGTGACCTGATCCTCCGTTTTCTATTTCCTAGTAAGACTGACTTCAAGGCTTTGAGTAATATTGCTGTGGGATACTTTGTCTTCTCTGATAAATCTCTTTCAGTCTGTTCATATGGAATAACTGAATACAGCCAGTGACTAAGAGTTTAACCATTTACCTGGTATGGAGGATATTTATATCCTTCCTCCCGATCCTGTAAGTAATTTCAGAATTCTTTTTAGAAAGAAGAGCAGAAGAGATTGAAAACAAGCTTCCTCAGAGTACCCTGGAGCACTCTTGAAAGTGAATTGTATGGCTTCAAATATTTGTGCTACATTGCCAAGGAAAGAAAGTGGTGAGTGGTGCCTTTTTTTAGGTCCATGAACTTAGCTTATTTCCTGTTTATTTCAGGGAATATCGTAGAGTCCAGTCAATTCTTCAAGTGGTATCAGCTTTTACAAAACTGTCATTTTTGAGACAACAAATTAAAATTTTGAGGCAATCCATCACTGTCTGTGTCTTCAACCACCTGTTGTGATAACTGCTATCAAATTAGGAAAAAAAAACAACAAAACAATCCCTACCCCCCAAAAACCCACACCACCACCACCACAACAATAAGAATTGTATTTTTAACCAGAGAAATTAAGTGTTCCTGGTTGAGATATTATTCTATACCCTTCAGATGACATCTCCCTCTACAGATGAAGTTCCAGAAGAGCAGAATCTCAGAGAGGAA
Organism: Megaceryle torquata; assembly: GCA_024611175.1. Classification (NCBI taxonomy): domain Eukaryota; kingdom Metazoa; phylum Chordata; class Aves; order Coraciiformes; family Cerylidae; genus Megaceryle; species Megaceryle torquata. The sequence continues at coordinate 43,796 of JANIJG010019482.1, forward strand.
AGCGGTGCCGGATGCTGTGCTTTGAGTAAGTCACAATGAAGTGGTCTGAGGTGGACCAATGAGAAAATTTTATGTCAATAAAGATCACGGGGAGAAAAAACCACAAAATAGTTGTATGGAAAAAAGGTGCTACAATAATACGGTTGCTACTAGGTGGGCTGAACAGCACTGTATTTCACTCTATAGTAGCATAAGATGTAGATATTGTTCTCCCCATCCATTCTTTCCTTTCCAAACATACTGATCCCCGGGGCAGGATGAGGCAAGGTGAAGCAAAGAAGGCAGTGTATCTGGTTTCCAACTGCAGCTAACAACTCAGACCCATGCAACCACTCCCTCACTTGTCCCTACAGGATGGGGTGAAATTAGTATGCTTATGTTGTGTTTTAACCCCATCTGGCAACTCAGCCCCACAGAGCTGTTCACTCCCTCCCAGGGCAATGGGGGAAAGAATCAAAAGATCCAAAGTGAGAAAACTCCTGGGCTGAGCTAAAGACAGTTGAATAGGTAAAGCAAAAGCCACATGCACAAGCAAAGCAAAACAAGGGATTCATTCACCACTTTGGATTGGCAGGCAGGTGTTCAGCCATCTCTAGCACAGCCAGGCTCCATCACATGTAACAGTTACTTGGGAAGACAAACTCCATCACTCCAAACATCCCGCCCTTCCTTCTTCCACCAGATTTATATGCTGAGCATGACATCATATGGTCTGGAATATCCCTTTGGTGAGTTTGGGTCAGCGGTCCCAGCTGTGTACACTCCCATTTTCTTGTGCACCCCTAGCCTACTCTCTGGTGGGATGGTGTGAGGAGCAGAAAAGGCCTTGACCCTATGTAAACCTTGCTCAGAGGTAACAGGCTCATGCCTGTGTTATCAACACTGTTTCCAGCACAAATTCAAACACAGCCCCTTATCAGTTACTATGAAATTTAACCTTATCCCACTCAAAAATAGCACAGCATCAGACAAAAGCATGACACACTTTAACCACTTTACCAAGTAGGCAGACTTCAGTGGATGTTTCAGTTGATGTCTATGTGATGGTTGGATGCCGATTTTGATTCTTTGTGAATGTAGGTCAAAAGAGAATTAATTCCTGTTTTTATCAAAGACAGCACCTGAGCCAGAATCTATGAGATTCTTTCTACAGTGATCCATGTCACTCCTATTTTTCAGGTAGAAGCTACACACCAGCTTATGAAGTCAAGTGTATTGTGATTTTAAACATCTGCTTGTCATAAATCTACTGATATTTTTCAAAATTTGTAGTAAAGAAAATAGTTTTGCGGATTTTCAGCTCTTATCCCATATGACAATCACTAACATCATGCCTTCAACATGTTTCAGAGCTTCCTTTGCTGCCCTACATCCTCTTCAAGCATAATAAAATAAGCCAGTATAACTGTTACCTCTAAATCCAAGGACATCTTAACTACTATCTTCACTTACCTGGCACATCTGATGACTGATATTGTTACACTCAAAATCCTGTTATAGGCAAGAGGGAACTATCACACAGAACTAAGAATTTACTGCAAGTCTAATTAAAATCTTTACAATCTAATCAAAACACAACAATTACTATTAGTCCAGTTATGACAATACTATTATTTACAGTCCAAATTAATGCAGAAAAGCACCATTAGCAATATCCTTAGAAGCACTATAAAAGAACATTTACTAGTCTCTTTCTTTTTTCTCTCATGTGATGCTTACCATTCCAGTGTCCCTCTGGGTCCCAAGACTGGTGGTTTCAGTCTTTCTGAGGAAGAAGAGGACATATGTACTCGTTGTGTCTGGTGTAAAGATGTGGTAGTGTTTCCAACATATTATCAGCATCCTGAGATCCTTATGGGAAAGAGTATCAAGACAGGAGCTTCCTCTTCATTATTCTTGTGTCACTTTTAGACCTTCTTTCAACACCGCTCACTGTTTTCCCATCAGTTTCTAACTGTCATTGTTATGAAGGACTACTATTTGTCACCCACTGTTTCTGTCAGACTGGTGCTATACTGGGGATCACAGGGCAAATCAAAAACAGAGAAAGCCCATAGGTACTGCTGCTCTCAGCACCTGCCAAACCAGGCTGAACCCTGATGGGGCCAGTGAAAGCCCAGACCAGTTACTAGCCTGCAACAGGTTACTAGTCACAACAAATCACATTTACTGGGCTACAGGGTGAGCTCTTGATCAAGTATCACTTGGAAGAGAATTGGCCAGTGGAAAGCACAATCGTGGCAAGTTCCTTGTAGTGAGACAGCCACTTCAGCACATCTCCAGGTGAGCCAGGAAAAGAGTACAGAAGTGGTTGGGATTTGTACGGTTATTGAATATTTTGTTGCAGTTCCTCCTGTAAAGCTGACCGAAAATGTAAGTTAGCACTTTTGCTGCTGATGACTTTTTTGGTCCTTGGGATTTTCTTGGTAGCACAATTTTTTTCCTCTGTATTATGCCTGATAAGATAGAACAAGAGACGTCTAAGACAGGGGTCACGCTCTTCTGAGTTGCAACAGTTAATGTGAACTGTCAGCCTGCAGCTGTTAATGTTAGCACTGCTTTTGGCAGAACAAATCTTCAGCTAATGCATAGAGTATAAGGGTTTGAGAGGTTTATAGGACAGTCAGCAGAGAATTTAAACTTATTTTATTTTCTGCTATGATTTTTTATCTTAAATGCCAGATTAATAAAGACTTACAAAGCATTCCATGTAAGGTGATCATTGCATAGCTGTTATTATTCCTTTAAAAATGAAGATTTCGGCTTCAAAAACTATTTAGAGAGTAATTTAAATTTCCCCAGTGAATATGAATTTATTTAAGCCTTCTTTTTTTTTTTTTTTTTTTCTGTTGGAAAATAGTTTGAGAGACTTCCTGCCCTGGTTTGAAATGGAACAGAACTAATTCTGTTTGGTGATTTTACTTTTCAGCTCAGTCTCTTCTAAATAACTGCACTTTCTGAAGTTAATGGCACGTTTTTGCAGACAGTCTCTGCTTCTAGCAGCGATAACACTTCATGTTTACAGTTACTGCCAAGGGCTGGGCTGGGCAGAAAGGCTCTTGCTTAGACTTGCTCCTCAGCAGACCAAGGTCACTGCTTAATCTTGTGCTCCAGATTGAGGTGCAGTGAGTAAGAGGTGACATCTGTTGGGAGGAGCAGCCAGGACATGTAACCCTAAACTGACCAACAAGGGATTCCATCCCATGTATGTCATACTCAGTATAAAGCAGAGCAATCACAAGAGTCAAGACTCTTCTACAATGGCCAGGTTCCAAGGAGGACTCTGTCCATTCTGCGTTTGATGCTGATCTATGTGTTTCTGAATCCAGTTCCAGAATCCAGCTTCTGAATTTGGTTTCCATCTGTCCCTGAGTTCAGTGTGAAACTTCCCCATTGTCTGCTCCACAGCATCAGTGTGACAGTGACATAATTGCCATCAGAGGGTTTGGGCTTGATATTGGTTTTGTATGTATATGTATATACTTAATTTTATTAGAATGAATCATAGAATCATTTTGGTTGAAAGAGAACTTTAAGTTCATCAACTCCAAGTTTTATTTTTATTATAGCTGGTTTGGTGCCACACTTCCCAGTGGGTACTCTTTTGAATTTTGTAAAAACAGATGATGTTTTTCTTTCCCATTTCTAAAGTTGCCAGCTAGTATGTTTCTCACTTTTTTCCTGAAATGCTTCTGCACCTTGGACCAATAGAACCAAAAGTTCAGACAAGCTCCTTGTAATTGTTAAACAAAAGTGATTCATCACTGAAAGTCAACATACATCAATGAATAATTAAAAGAACCAGAGTGACACCTGAAGGAAGGTTGCAGGCCCCCATATCAGGTGATCCAGCTGGATCTCTGTCTTCCTTAGAAAGGGCAAACAAGAAATAATAATGCCTGGCTGCTCCTGACCCCAGAGTCCAACAGGAAAGTAAAAAAGCTTTTACCTCTGAGTAAAGGAGACAGGCTTTTTAGTATATGCTTATTTAAAATCTCAAACTGGTATCTCCTGGACTAGAACATGATGCTCCCTTGCTTCTTCCATTAACCCCTCTGTAAATGAAACACTCTCCTCAAATGTTGGGTTTTTTCCACCTATAGTAAAGACTTTAGTCATATTCTGAGAGCTATAATAAAAGGTTTTAAAAGACACCATTATATTTTTCACAGAAATGAGAACATACAGTTCATTATTTTTTAAACTTGGGCCACTATGGAAGTGGTCCCTAAGAAGGTCCCTAAGGCTTCCCTAAGAAGGAAGGTGAAATATCAAAAAAAACCCCCATGACTAAATATTTTATGAAAATTAGGTTTAAGTATTTGGTTTTGGTGGGTCTTTCAGGATGTTGAATATAGTTATTGGCCTATATAAGTAAAACTTCCTTTTCTACATTTTTTCAGGGTATAATTTTATAAAGTGTAAAACAGAGATGGCAGTATGAGGCATTTTGCATCCAATTGTAGTCAACACAGATCAAAGTTAAAAGTTATGTCAACATCTTAAAGAAATGGGAGAGAAGAATTACTTGAAAGGAAAAACATTGTACCATAAGAAGATAAAGCATGAACAGCTAATTACTGTATATTCTAGCGAGCTAAAAATGATTCAGAGAAAGATACACATAAGAGACTCTGGACTGCACAGGAGTCTACCAGTAGCAGTGATATAAAAGGAATAAGATGCACAAATTAAGCGGATGTTTATAAACAGAGAAGATTAGTTTTAACATATAATAGTGAGTTTTCCATAGTGATTCTTACCCTTAATGTTTGCTTTATTCCCTCTAGGGTTTAAAGACAATGTATGAAACTCATTCACTGCAATTTTATACCCTAAGCTTTTGATCTGATTTCCCCATAAGCTTTTGCACATAGATTGTTGAAAAAAATCCATATAGACTTTTTAATCTTCTATTTATTTTTATTTTCTTCTCCGCAATTTTCTGCATTTTGTAGTACTGCCTTCAGTCTTGATTTTCTTTTCATGGTAAAATTCCTTTCCTTTTACAGGTTAACTTAATTTTTCCTCAGGGTATTCAATTCTGATACACCAGCTTGGAAAGAAATCTGCAAACCTTACAGGAGCATTCCATATGCAAGCAACTGTTTCCTTATGAAAGGAAAAACTGACAGCTATGTGATTTTTTTACTCATTTATATACATCTAAAAGTAATTATTGTTTTGTCTGACTGAAGTGTCTCTAGTATTTTCTTTAAATATGAGACAGCATTATCTATTACCAGCCACAGTTTTCTCCTCCAAGAATAGTGTTTTCTCTCCAGAACAAATGTGAAAAGTTTTAAAGGGCTATTCTCCAATGTGTCACCACTAAAGGAAGATAGTTTTCAGTGTCAATCTTTTCATAATATTAATTGTATTTCTTAGTGCAAGTAATTTAAGAAAATGAAGGCTGTTGGCACTGCTGCTTTTAATTATAAAATAATCCAGAATGTAAATCAATGGCAAAAGAAAACTATTCACTCTGATCCATGTTGTCTTCACTCTGTTTAGTAATTGAAGAAGAAAACAAGTGGGCACCATAACATGCTGATCTATCCAGAAAGGATACTCATTGCATTGTATTGCACTGTAACTTTTTTAATGGTATGTTCAGAACTTTGACTTGACTATAATGATTGTGTAAACAACTTAAAGTCTGCACCTTTCCCAAGGCTGGGTCAGTATTTTCATGTATAAATTGAAGTAGTGACACTTTAATTGTATTTCATTGCAGTCACACAAGCTGATATTTTACTACTGAGAAGTAAATAATGAGTGGTTCTTTGTGAAGATCCTTACTCTCTCCAATAATCATAGTAATTTAAAAAAAAAAAAAAAAAAGGAAGGAAGGAAATAAACTAACAGTTGTCTGATCCATCTACTGCCAGTTCAGAATTACTCATTGTAATGTTTTTAATCTTTTGTTCAATTTTGTTTTAAAAGTTCCATATAACATGGCTTCTACTATTTCCATGGGGAGGCCATTCAATTTAGAAAAGAAATAATGACAGCTCTTAAGTGGGTTCCCCCACCCCCCACCTTAATTTAGGCTCACTGAATGATCTGCTTCCTTTGGGTATATTTGCTCAAGGTGACATTAGAACAGTGGAAAAAGAGCACTGTGCTACAAAACATTCAGGCTAAAAATTCCACCCAAACCCACTGAAATTTAAAGCAGTCACTGCACTGAGTGCAGTTAGTTTTCACTTGTGCCTTTTAAAGGACATCCCAGTTATAAAGGATAGTGAGATTCACACATGTAAGACTTTCAGCCTATTCAGAAAAAAAAGAGAAGTGTATTATTAAGACTTTTAATGACTCTCACAGAAATTTAAGCTTGCACACTGCAATAGCACACATGCTGTGCTTTGTTGATTTCAGATAATAGTATGTTAGACACAATGTTCCATCATCTTCTTTTGAATGTTAAACCTTGATTGTGCATCCTTGTTTTCCATTACTTTATTTCCAATGGCAGCCTGGAGTTGGTACTGTCTGACCTGGACTGGTTGTCCTACATTTCTTAGCCAGTCACACCTGTGCATAAAAATTCTGCCATCCCCATGAAACCAGCCCAAAAGTTGTCGTAGGCTATGACTGTTTCACTAAATTAGCAGTGCCAGGGAACGTTTTGGGGACAGGTATTCAGTTGCCCATATAGCTAAATTTACAGAGCAGCCCCTGACTACTTGTGAAGGCCCTTCACTTTTCATTCAATACTCTTCATCATCTGCTGCATGCTGCTAAAGTTTTGGCTTCTATTTCTATCAGTCCCGACAGCCTTTATTGCCTTCTCAAGGCACGCTCTAACAAATGCTTCTGTATGTTTCCTCAGGCAGCCGCTCATACTTGTGAATCTCACTGTGAGCCTCAGCAAAGCCACCTCTCTGTTGTCTTCTAAATTTCTTAAATTTCTCTTCTGTAACATAGCCAGAGGAATAAAATAAAGTAAAATAAAATAATAAAGCAAAATAAGGTAAAACAAATAGACAGCAAGTAGACAGTTGTGTTGAGATCATTGCACATTGCACTGGTCCTAGGTACATCATAATTCCTTTTTCTTCCCTTCTGAGAGCATCCATCTCATTTATTGTCTCTGTTCTGAGGGGTCATGGTCCTTCTTTTTAGATAAAGGATTTACCTTAATATAAATAATAAGCCCAACTGATATGACCATGAATAACATGAGGGACTGTCACAACGGTCTTAAACAGAAATGTTACTTTTATTTTATTTATTTATTCGCTAGAGGTACAGACAAGGGAATAGAACACAATAATCTTTCTGAGAGGGCCTTTACACTTCCTGACAGTCTTTATATTTACTGAACAACCAAAATGTTACACATCCATACTTTGGTTGCTAAGTCATTTGAGGAATTATGAATTTACATAGTGTCACATACACATAGGACTTTCACTGATAACAAAATATATGCCAAGCACTTAAGACTCAAAAAATATTATTTTCAAAGAGGTTTTATTTTCATTACAGAACTTAACATTTCCAGAACTCTACTTAAAATATGTATTTGTTATAATGTCATAGGAATTATCAAGTTTCAACATTTCTGGGAATGCCAAGACATCCTAGTTTGGCATTGTTAAAATGGAAAAAGACCTTGCTTATCAATTAGAAATGAGTGAGAAATAATTTTGCTAAGAAATAAATATGCCTGAAAGAAAAAAAATGTACTTGCAAAATATGTTATTTGAGCTGATTTTCATTTATTAGTTAACTTTTTCTTTCAAAATATTGATATATTGCTGGTGAAAAATTATCTAAGATGGGAAGTTTCTTACCTAAATCATATGGGAAGGAAAAACAAAGAAAACAAGTTCTAAAAGAACTTAATACTATTCTATCAAGAAAATCCTTGTAGCAGTTTTTCAATGTTTCTTTCCTTTTATTTTTTTAATTTTTCATTAGACACTGTTTTCTTATTTTACACTTTAAAGTATCCATGCATGTTTTTCAGGTTTTGTATGAAAATATACATTTGTGAGGAACTTGTAGGGGCAAATGGGCAACAGCTGATGAAATACAAATCTACAAATCTACTCTGTAATTCCTGAGAAATAAATGTACAGAGAGAATGTAAATTAGCTCCCATTAGTTAATCAGCAGACAGGGATTTGCATAAATGAGGAAAAAAATATTCTATGGTATTCCTGTCTCCATGCATTATCTGTGTTCCATGATTGGCTGAGACAATTCAATTTCAGTATAATAATTAAAAGCTACATGGTCTAATGGGAACATGCAGACATTTAAGAAGATAGCAAATGTTTCTTATCATCATAAGTTAGAAAAATACATTTAATTAGTATATTAATATACTATGCATTGACACAATATGTTTTAATTCATTGTCAAGGTGAAATGTGGCACAATCACATATCAGTATTTTGTTCAGAGATATCTGTTTACAAAGTAATAAAGGTTCAGTAAAGGAAGAAAAGAAAATAAAGCTTCCATTATATTTTGAAAAGTAACTTTTTAGATGTTCTTCCTTTCTTTCCTTTGATTTTTTCTGAGCAAGGGCACCCTGAGCACCTGCCTGCTAATACATCAAAGTTCTGTTTGGCTGAATGATATTTCTAAAGCTTTTAAGACCAAATTTGAACAGAATAACCCCATTTGGGCATCATTTAATAATAAATTGGTGACACAGTGCATAGTTCTTTTTTAAGATGTGATGATCATTACACAGTGTCATTCTGAAGCTGGTTTCCTTTTGATGCCTGTGTATGTGTCGGCATTCATGAAGGCCATTGAAGAAATGATTGTACTCCTGCTCACTACTAGGTCTCCTAAATGCCAATTAGATGACATTAACAGTTTATTAACTTTGTAAAAGCAATACAAAAGTGTTATTTTGGGAAAAGAAGGACTCCATTCTAGAAGCTACTTAATCAAATGTGTGGCTTTCATTTATCACGTGGTTCCTATTTGTGCTACTGATCTGCATTGTGATTGTGCCATAACTAGTTTCATGAGAACTCTGGAGAACTGCTACTTTCCTAGTTTCTCTTCCTCTATCTCTCTTCCCTTCCATACCACAATATAATTTATAAATGTATACATATGCATGACTAGGCAACAGACTTGGAAGCAAAGAATGCTGCTAAAAAGTTTGAACCACAATTTCATTGTCTCCTGAACATAAAGTTTTCATTACCTGGGAAATGTATTCCAGATCTGAGTATCAGCTATTACTGTTATTTAAAAAACAAAACAAAACATACTTTTCTTGAAGGAGTTGTAGTGGGTTGACCTTGGCTGGCTGCCAGGTTCCCACCCAGCTGCTCTCTCACTCCACATCAACAACAGGACAAGGGTAAAATAAGATTAAAAAGCTTGTGGGTCAAGATAAAGATAAGGAGGTTGCTTGCCAATTACTGTCAAGTACAAAACAGGCTGAACTTGAGGAAAATTCATTTGATTTATTTTAATTTACAGTAATTCTACTAGAAAGTGGAATCAGAAAAACATGTAGAAAGAAGCAACAAAGACAGTAATTAGGGCAACCTGATTTCATAGAGATGGTGGTGAGAATCTATTTTATTAAAATGCAGTGTCCTCGGATCTATGTTCTTTGCAACCTGATTCTAAAAAGTAGTTTCTAGCAGGTACATTGCATAGAGGTGTGATGACTGATGGTCTTAGATATCATTTCAAATTGATCTTTTTGCCTTTATGCATCAAATGTAGGAGACTGGTTTCCTCTTCATAATCAGGAACTGAATGTGTTGTAGTTCAAAAATTAAAAATGAAAAGCCTTTTGATTGATGTTGCTTTGAATTTAGTTGGAGCTATAAATCATCTTATGACTTTCTGTGAAGGATGTTGTATAAATGTTTTCTATTCATGGCTGCGTCATAAAGTGCCCTCTGCCTTGGTCTCAGCTGCCATTATTTTAGACCAAACACGATATAATGAAATTAGTTTCAGAGAGCACATACAGTGAATACAGATGTTTTATGCCTGATTGTCATCTCATTATAATCAGTACAATATTCAACATCACCCTTAATGTTCAGACATTACTATGTTGCTGTAAAGTGGTACCGAAATCAGGTCCATAGTTACGATAATGTGCAATTTTAATTTAAGCAACTAAATCCTACGAGTGGGGAAATTATGTATGAACATTGACCTAGAAAGGCATAGTCCTTCTTCATAATGAAGATGAATGCAAATCCCAGTCTTAAAACAGCCAAATTGTTACTACATTGGAAAACAAAGACAAGGTAATGGAAGTCATAGGAAAGGAAATGGAGAGAAGGTAATTACAACTCATTAGTATTAAGTACTGTTTAATACTGTCAAGCACTTTTATTAATAATCATGTTTATTAATAATCATGAATGACCAGTGGGCCCACTTTGTCAGTCAAGTTTTAGTTTAAAGCATAGCAGAAATAAATTTTCAGTAGCATTAGTTAAAAAACCCCTATACACTACACATATTTTTCCTACTGCAGTTTTATTTTCACTTCCCTGCTGTTACAGTGTTTTCATCTGTCCATGAGTCAAAACTGAAAATGGTGCTGACCTGCATGGCTCTTCAACAATGTGGTTAAGGGTTCCTAAGGGACTGTTTATTGAAACTATTAAGCTCTTCTGTTTTATAACCTCAGACACAGTTAATCTTGGGCAGAAGATGTATAGTTGTCTTTAGTCAAAAAGGTAGAGGTACCCACACTAGGTGAGAAAACTAGCACATCTAGTCTGGTTTCCTTTCTCAGATAACAGTCAGGGGAAAAAAAAAAAAAAAAAAAGAAACTACAAGAAATTTAATAATCCCATTTTCTGAGCAATCATAAATGATCTGACCTGACAGTATAAGAAATTACTCAACACCCAGAAGGATGCCCTAAAGGATAGGAAACACTCTAAAATCATAGAAAAATAAAAATTTTGTAAAATAAAATGAATGGTCATATGATATTTATGAGCATATTTATAATCATATGTTTAATCTGAAGTATCCTGTAGTATAAAGTTTCAGATAATCAGTAATTTGTATACATCAAATTAAAATAATTATTTTCCTCTCACTTTCACTAAATACCCCCCAAATTTTCTTGATTTCCTTTTTGACTACTCAAAGATAAGTGCATGCTCTAAATTGGTCTGTGCAGCTTTGGTTTCATTTACTACAGTGTCATCCCTAGCCTAAATTGTGCCATTTATGGTCTTTTCCATTTTCACCAAAGAGGTTTCTGGTGGAAATGAAGCTGGAAATGTCAGCTGTGTGCAAGTCTTTGCTGCTGTGCCCTTGTCTGAGAATGGAAATAGTTAATTGGAATATTCTGTGTGCGTACTATGAACTTCACTATCTTGTGGATGCCTCAAGAAGGTACCAAGTAAGGCTTTTGTTAAAAAGCACTCATTGTACAGTATTCCTATAGATTAAATTGAATGGAGTAATCAAAATGGAATTAATTTACTAGTAGAACACTTGAAAGTGATTTTACTTTGATTCACTAACACAAAGTAAAGATGAGTTGAAAATGTCTGCTGAGAAGAAATATTTCATCATCTTTTAAGGGATGCAGTTGACTATTTGCTTTCCTATTCATTACTTTCTTCCAAACACCTTGATCTTGCAGTGGGTTCTTGTCACCTAAGGATGCCTGCTGTAGACAGATTACTGCCTGCCTCTACCTCTATAAACAGGAAAATCTGATTAGATAAAAGGAATAAAGGAAAAAAGTCACCCTGAGGGTCCTCAAACACAGGGACAGGTTGATTACTAAGATTGTGGATTCTGTCTTTGAAGGTACTCAGCCTGAATGAAAAAGGCCCTGGGCAACCTGATCTAACAAGATCTGCTGCGAGCAAGACGTTGGACTAGCTCACTTCTAGGGGTAGCCTCCCACCTAAATTATTTTATGAATGAGTGATCTTACATCCCTATTCGTCCACTTGAAAGCATAAAGCCTTAGATCTTCTGCATATTATTCATCAGAATTGCAGGTTATATTTCCCAGCTCTCTTTGCAATTTCATCCATACAGAGGAATATGATTCCATAAAATTTTAATCTATATTGATTACTACATTTGAAAGACTTTCATTTACTAAATAAGTATTAATGCCTAAGCTAGCTGAAAATATTGGTTACATTAGGAGTCAATATACATTTGAAGTCCTTGCAAAATGGGAAAGTACTGACTATCATATTGCAAAGCTTTTTCCTGAGTAACCAAGGGTTATGTACAGAATGCATTCAGATTGTTAAAGAATTAACTACCAGAAATGTATTTGGGAAGAAAATCATTCCATGTCTTTTTTTCACTCCAGTGTTCTCTCCTTATGCTCCCTTACTAGCCCTTCCAGATCATTTTATGGACCAAAACTAATTGAAATCTAGTTCTCTTCTGGGAAACAATTCTAATGTCATTACCATTTTGTTCTCCAATATTATTATGACAATTTTTATATTAGACCAGAAATCAGGAATGCTCAGCATCTTTTAAAATAGGGTCATATTTACTTGACAAACAATGGCAGATTGATCTTGGTCTTTACCAAAGTACATCTTTTCAGATTTTACTTATTGTTTTCTTAAATACAAAGTAACTCTGATTTAGAAATACATGAGGAAGACTACGGATCCGCTCCTTTTTTGATCTTCTTAGAATTAAAAAAAAAAAAAAAAAAGTCGTATATATATGCTTTATCTCATGTGTTTTAGACTTTGTGGTTTTTTTCATCTTCATATCTTAGTTACACATTTTATGTTTCATTAGGTAAGGCTGCCATATTAAGGCAGCTAATTTGTTTTTACAACTTCTAAATTTATCTGTCACTGTACTTGTTCTTTCTTTAATGTTAACCTGAGCATCATGTCTAATCTTCTGTATATTTATTCTGAGTCAATATTCTTTGTTCTTTGACTTTGTATTCTCTTATCATTGTTTTAATTTTTTTTAATAAATTAAAGGGAAGAAGTGACAAAAGTATCTACAAAGCATAAATAAATAAGACACTGTTTAAACTGATAATACTTCCTACTTCTAACCCTCCCTTTAGAATTTTCTCTTTTTTTATTTTTTTTTCCCCTCTAATTATAAATAAATAGGAGGAAGGTTTAGCTATGCTTTAGTATAAGTACATGATGCTTCCTGTGAATCCTGCAATTGCTTCAAGATTCTCATGCCACAGCTGCTCTTAAGAAACTCCTATTTAAAAAGGTTCTGCTTTTTGGAAAGATATCACCAGTATTTAAAAAACAGTTTTACCTTTCAAACTTGAATAAACTTTTTAAGTATGTCCATCACATCTCCTAAAGTGTTCTGTACAAAGCCTCCAAGACTGGTTTTTAATTCCACTTAGTTAAAGATTTTTTACAGTCCATAAAAGATATATTTACAGCTGTCCTCTTCAGAACCTGATTTATCATCTCCAGATGACCCATTACTTATAAATTACTTATGAATCCTGCTTGCTGTCATGACTTGTTAATGTCCAAATGCTCTTTCAGTCTCTTATCAAACACTTTCATTCAGATCTTGCTGTAGAACACTAAAAATAAGAGATTGGAAGTGCAGCTTTTGAGATCCTTGGCATTTCTTTCCTTAATTGAAACCAGTGCCTTGGAATTTCTGCAGCACCTATTTATCCACTACATATGTTACAGTCTTACTTCAGAGTGCCTTGAACAATGAATGGGAGATGTGAGGCAAGACCCACAAAAAGGTGTAGAGGCAGTAAAGCAGAGTTTAGAAGCCAACTAATATTACAAAAATAATTAATATTAATTACAACAATACCAATATTCCAATTGGAAGATCAGTTAGGTCTCTCTGTATTAATTCAGAAAAATAAATGGAGGAGATTAAGTTTCTTTTCTTTTTTTTTTCTCCACGGCTCAATATTCAAGAAACCCAGAAGCTGACAAAAGGGAGATGTGAGAAAGTCAGTCCATTACTCTGCCTTCCAGGATATCCTTCCACAATAGGAAATGGTGTCTGTCAAAGACAAACATTCAATTTACTGAGTAGTGAGGCATTTTTCATCTCTTCTGACTTAAGCTGCCCACATCATGTTGAGTAGTAAATGTGAATTGGCCATTGAAGAGTTAGGAAGAAAGAGCAAGGGGCTCTAGCCTTGGGATATACTGCCCAGCAGGACATGACAAGACATGAGGTTGGATTTATGTTCCTCATATTTAAGCTATATTACTTAGCAGTGCATTGTAGACATACATATCAGAGACGTCCACACAGGACTGGCCAATAGGACAAACAAGATATCATATGTGTGTTTTGTGTGAATTTACTGTAATAGTGCTTTAGAGAGCCCTGTTGTATCATCATGAGATGTGAACAACATCTCTGTAACAAGACACACTATTGCCTTCATGAACAAATTATAATTTTAAGCATGCTTAATGCTATGGTACTTTGGAAGAGGTCTTCACAACAATTGAAGAGCAGCAGAATAGTCCAGCTGAAAGTGAAAGAGTGCAGTTTGGGTGCCCCCCCCCACCCCCCCCCACCCCCCAGTCCATCAATTCTTGACAATACCCACTTGAAATACCACAAAGCCCATATGCTTTTCTATCCTGAGAAGCACTGGTAAGCAGATAGGTCTGTTGAAGCTTCCCTAGCCCAGGGATAAAGAATGGAAAGTGCAGGTGGGACCAAACTCATTATAAAGACTTATGACAACTTCAAGGCTTGTCTTTGAAAAGTATATATAGACATAGTGGAAAACTTAACTTGAGGGATGGGGGAAGTATCTTGAGTTCTCCTCAGAAGCATCACAGTCTGGTGAAGAAACTCTGTGCTGCTCCCAACAACTACACTTTGGTAACCTGCTCAGGTCTTGTGTTGCTAAATTTGATATACTTATTCTGTGACTGAACTTTGGTTTGCAAATGCTACACAAAATAAACAAGCTAAAAAATCAGGATATCTACCTTCTGTTGGGGTGATAAGGAAAAGAAAAATTAAAGCAGATCAAATTCTATCAAAGCATTTAACAATTCCTCTTACATTCTTTACTGACAGGAAATTATAACCCCAAGTAGCTTTATTTGAGCCCAAAAGTCATTATTATCTCCATGACGTTAACCCAAAGAAGTGCTGAGAGTTTGTTACTATCAATCCCATTTAACTAGAGAAGATATCTGGAAAATATGTACATTAAGGGCAACACTTAAGGATATTCATATATTTAAAAACATTTACAGTCAGAGAAATTACATGTAAAGATCTAAGGCAGGTTCATGATGCACAGACAGTGAAGCATTCATCTTTTAATATTCTTAAGGCAGAAGATTCTATTTATAGAAAGATACATTCTGTGTAAGTGCTGTGGGTTTCTCAAGGGTACTGCTTCCTCCCATATGAACTTTTAATATTATTTTGAGTATCAAGAAAGTTACTAAAGCAAATATGTGAGCTGAAAGCTTCCTAGGTGTGAACCTTGTGAACTTCTTATCACTGTTAAAAATGTACTGAATTTATTAAAATAGAATTCTCTTAAAAGGTCATATGTTTTAGGCAAGAATACTTACACTTAAGTAATTTTGAATCCTCAAAGGCTAAATCTGTTTTACTTCTGTGTGTCACACCAATGCTTGTCTTCATTAATAAATGAATCACATGTGTTTTGTCTTTATTCCAAAAAACTTAAATTTAAAATAAATTTTAAAACCTAAATTTTAGAAGGTTAATCCAGGAAGATAATATTACTTAAAACTGAGAGAATGATAATGATTTGTAATTATGAAATCCCTGAGCTACCCAAAATGTTACCATGGCTTCATCTCTATGGTATTATTTCCCAAACATTACATTAAAGTTGTGTCAGATTAAGCCAATGTTCCTTAATCTTGTTTCCTCAATAGCTCTTGCAAAAGTAAAAGCAAGAAAAATGCTGACATTTCTCTTGACCCATGATGTCACTTATAATTTGATTATAAACTCATGCCACAAAACAATAAACATATCCTTCCCTCTCCTCTCACTCAAGAAAACAAAAGCAGAAGCTAATAGGCACTGTGTTTTGATGAGTGGAACAGTAATTAATTAAGAGTGGTGTGTAATGTGTTTGTGAGTAGAGTTGTATAAATAACAGATTTTCAGTGCAGGTGAAGGCAAAGTGTTCCCAATTAAAATGATCAGGCTTGCTATAGCCATTGAATTCTTAGTCATAAAATTATTTTAACTAATGTTACTACTCAAAACCATCTTCGGGAATGAAAAATGTAGATATATTTACATTTGAAATATTTATGCTCTACTTTATCTAATTTTTGAAAGTCTGCAACTACTGTCTGAATTTCACTTGAACTGGAGAACGTTAATCACCCTTAGTATTTATTTATTAGGAAACTAAAACATTTAGTCAGTAATATTTAAGGCTCTTATACAGGGATCGTCTTCCAGTAGTTTACTGAAAACAAGAAATGCTATCTAGCTGAACATGAATTGAATGTTTCCCTTGTGATTTCTACAATAATACTGGTAGTTAAGTGCCATTTCCCATTATGTCTGAAAGAAGATGTAGATGATGTAACGTTAAAGGTAAGTCCAATTAAAACACATACCTGAATTTTTTTTTTAATTATGATTATATTTTTTTTAGAGCATATGTAAAGTGCAGGAAAATGCATGTGGGAAGTTTATGTCAAAAATGTTTTGCTTTTTTTTTTTTTTGTGTGTGTTTGTGGTTTTAATTGCTTATTAATAATTGCTCCCATCAAAATATGTCTGTTTTTCATCTTCTTCAACCCCTCCACCTCCCCCCAGCTAACAGAAAAAGAGACACATCTGCCTCCCTAAAGAAGTTAGGCTTTGTTTTAAAGTTTGAGAAACATGACTACAATTATTTAGGTGTTAATAAGATGGGTAAGTCTTTTAATACATCTTTAACTGAATATTGCAGAGATAAAGAAGTCAATACTATGCTCATAGTCATGGCTGTCTACAGTATCTCACCCTGAGATCTTTTACAGCCCTCAATAAGAAATGCAACTCATATCTATAATATGTTTATAATGACTACTAAACCTTAATCTAATTATAAATGAGACTTTTATGA
Organism: Megaceryle torquata; assembly: GCA_024611175.1. Lineage (NCBI taxonomy): Eukaryota > Metazoa > Chordata > Aves > Coraciiformes > Cerylidae > Megaceryle > Megaceryle torquata. The sequence continues at coordinate 60,861 of JANIJG010019482.1, forward strand.
AAAACGTATCTGAAAGGCAAAGCTTGTAGTTAAGAAAATAAAAGGGAAGATAATCCCATGTGTTTGAGGTGTTTGATTCCAAATGTATACTTCCAAGTGTTAAATTTTCAACTACATCCAGCCAACGTGACTTCCATACATCCTTGTAGTCTTCATTATAAATTCAACAAATACTGTAAACAAAAAACTTCAATAAATAGTTATGGCCTACACATTTTCTCTTCCTCTGCTTAAATGCTATGAATCATATCATAATGTACACTAAACTATAATCACAAGCTAATTAAAAATATATAGTTCTGTGGGGAACTAACAATAAGTATATAACATGAAAACTAACTTCTAGGATAAATGGTTAGGAATAAAATTCAAGACAACTTGGCTTTTACTGTTATTAATAATGCATTAAAAAATCCCTGTCAATACAAGCATCCCTAAATTGGTTACCAAAGGCATTCATCCAATAAAATCTGTCCTGTGAAAACTTTCTAAGGATTTCCCCTTGATAATTACTGTATTTTGTTAAGTTACAAATTACTATAATTTGTTCCATGACAAAGCACTCATCTCTTGTGAGCCAGTATGGGTCCAAAGGTCTGTTTGTATGTTCCTTTTGTAGGAATTTACTGAAAATATTAGACATGGAAGAACATTTAGGATAACAAAAAAATCCTCTTTCTAATTTTTTCGCCAACTTAAATTTTCAGAACGCAGTAACTTATTGACAATGCAGATTTCATGGTAGAGTTTTTCAGGTTAAAATGTCCATTTTTTTCAGGTACAATTCCGATTGTAAGACCATATGTACTTCCTAATGACTTTTAAATTCTTTTTTAGCCTAATCACAGAACTGGCATTGGAAGAAGTGAACACTTCCCTTCCTTCAAAGCACAGAGAACATTGTCACTATGTTGATGGATTTTTCGCTGGTTTAATTATGTCATATAGGATAATTAAATCAGTCAGGAGAACTGCATGAAATATTTCATCTGAGACTCCCCCAGTAGGATTTTTTGTAGTTGTTTTTCCTTTCCACTCAGTTGAAGAATCTGTTATTTACACAGCATTAATCCCTGCCATGATCTCTGTCTTGTGATGTTGGATTTATCCTAGGACTGTATTAGGTTTGATTTCACAAAGAATGGATTAGGACAGGCCTCTTTCTAAGGATTACGCTTGGTTTTCACAATTTCATAGAGAAATATATTCCACTTGGCCTACAAATTGTTTGTGCTACATATAATTAAGTGCCCTTCTTCATCCACATCACACAGTGACTTAAAACTGTATAAACTGAGGGATCCAATGTCCATCTTTCATTCAGGAAAAATATGTCCAATAATTCAAATCCCAGATATATGGTTGCCTCAGCTGAAACAATAATAACCTCAATCTCTGTTACTGGGATTCTTTAAACCCCAAAAGAGAGGCATGTGCCAGCAAATAGTATCCTTTTTTCCCCTCAGACTTTGTTTCTGGAAAAACTATGGTGGTGTTTATGACAAAGAAATAGAGAAGGAGGAAAAATGAAAGCTATAACACAGCCTTAAGGAAAAGCTTAAAGAAAGAAAACTTTTGCAAATTGAATACTGGATAGGAGATCATAGCTGCTGTTGTTCGATTCACCCATTTTCAAGGGAAAAGAGCTTTGTATAGGCTTTCACAATAAGGGATTTTCATCAAGTATAATGAACATAGTCATTTTATCTTAATAAAAACAAGATGTAAAGCTACCAGTTCTGTATACTTAAATTAAAAATTGTTCACATGTATTTTCCATCATTTGCTACCTAGATCTGGATTTTATTTTCTGTAGTGATTACACTATAGGGACATTACAATTTAATTGAAGCATAAGTATCTCTAGATAAGAATAAGATATTTTTCCTCTTTAAAAAAAGTTTACTATGAACTGATGAAATCTAAATTTAAAATTTATTCATTAATCATTTGTTATTTATTTAGTTTTTTTAATTTTACATTTTCATTAAAGAACACATTCCGCTAAAATTAAAATAAATAATGTATAAACTCAATTCCAGTGCATATTCCTCATTCACGTTTCTAAAATTCTGGATATCCAACACCAAATTTCAAGTAATGAGGTCATGGAGCTATGGAGCATTTCAAGGTCAAAGATATTTTTAATAATAGGTTGGTTTTAAATTCACTTCCATCTTAAACATAATGCCAGATGGCATGGTAAATAACAAGAGGAGAAATAAGCATTTTGCATGCGCTGACGGCCAAAAAAAAATATGTATTCCTGTAGGTTACAGCAGAGACCCTTAACAGAAATGGAGTTTAAGAATTAACAGGAGCAAGAAAGAATTTAATTTCTTTTGTAGACATACTAGTGCTGTTTAGCATTGCCTAACCTCAGAAGGGAGGTTTTCAAAGGCACAAATGCCAGTCAGAAGCCCAAATCCCATTCTTTGTAAGTCAGTAGCTGTTAGGCACCAAGCTGGTATTGATGCCTTTGAAAACCTTCCCCAAGAGTCAGATTCTGTAAGATGTTGAGCACTAATCAACAGGAGGTGGGCTGCTTAGAACTTCACAGGATCAAGCCCACAATGTCTATTATGACATTCACCTCACATCAAAAGGAACTCAGTTGCTGCTTAATTGGTATTGTTGTATTAAGATAATACTTTGCTTCCGAAACATTATATTTTGTCTTAGTACATATTATGTCTTATATCCTCACTTGGGGTTTTAGTCCCTGCACTTGCTTTGTGTTTGTCATGTGTTAACTTGATGAAAGGAGGTTTTTTTCTTGGCTTTAATGGCTGTATAATCTGATCCGTTTAGCTTTTCCTCATACCTATATATGAAAAATAGAACATAGAATGTTAAACAAACAACCTAAAAGTCTCCTATACAGAAACTACTTCAGCACTATGCCATTAATGAAACTAATGTACAGCATCAAGTGCTGTCACTCTCAAAGTCACAGTGATCCTGATGTAGACAGAAGGGAATGATGGCACGTCTCCAAAGCTGACAAAGAAAAAAACCCCACATTCATTATGTATACACATTGATAAATATAAATTTGACTGGATGAGAGAAGAATTAGTTTTAAAAATGTAGTGTTGCATACAGTATGACATCCAGTTAGTAATTTGGGCCTTATTTCAGTAGAAAAAAAATTTTTTCCTGAGCTTTGAACTTTGTCCTGGCTTCAGTGAGAACAGAACTAATTCTGTTCAGTGATTTTACTTTTCAGCTCAGTTCTTCTAACTAACTGCACTGTCTAAAGTCAGCAGCCTGTTTGCACAGACAGTGCTGCTGGCAGTGGTAACACCCCATGTTTAGAGTTACTACTAAGGTGTGCAGATCAAGGCCACTGCCTTGTGTACCACACTGGTTGATGCAGGAAAGTGAAAGGCCACACCTGCAGGGAGGGGGGGACAAGGCAGGTGATCCCCAAACTGACCAATGAGGGATCCCATCCCATAGTTGTCATATTCAGTATAAAGCTGAGGGATCTGGAGGGTCTGTAGCTCTCTCTGGAGGCTCCCGGGCTCTTCTCTCCTCTTGGACTGCTTTGCCAGCTTTGCTTGTCTTGGCTCAGGTCTTGTTTTGGTTCCTTCCTCAGAGCATCCAAGGAGGACTCTGTCTGTTCTGCATTCCATCCCAGTCTGTGTATGTTCCTGAATTGGGTACCAGAATCCAGCTTCTGAACACAGCTCCCATCTGCT
>JANIJG010019482.1:64664-88977 GCA_024611175.1 Megaceryle torquata
GTTTGGGTTCAATACTGGTTTTGTACATATTTGTATATATTCCATTTTTATTATTTTAATTTTCATTAAAGCTGTTATAGTTTCCTTCTCTAATTGTTAAATCTCTCTTCCTTATTCCCTTTAGGGAGGGAGAGGTTTAACAGAGATTGTCTGCTATAGGTCTAAGGGGCCACCCTGACCCTAAACCATGACAAACTTGTAGAGAGTCCAGAGTTATTTAGCAAACTGTATGCTTAAAAGTGAGTAGATCCAAAAGTGTAAAGGCATGTACGATTTTGTATTTGCAGAAAAGTAGGAGCGATATGAATGATCAATTTACAGAGGTCAGATTAGAAGACTTAATTCTCTAAGCTAATTTGTGTATTTCTAAGCATGTGAATTTACCCCAGATTCTAGCACAACTAATGGCATTTCAGTATTTGGGATGATGCCATTCATCCTTGGTGTTCAGTGCCTTTTTATAACCCTTTAACTCCTGACAGCAACAATTCCAGACTTCCTTGTCCTTTCTGCTAGGAATCATTCAAAATTTCCTCTTTTAGACCAAATGGACATCTTCACAGTTTCCTGTTTGCTCCATCACTCCTATTAATAGTGCTCCATTTCAACACTGTTTTTGTCATTTTTACAAGGTAAGTCATAAATATGTAGACTGTTGGTTGCCCCTATTAGGAAATGTAGACCTAACCTGTACAGTCATTATGAGTCTGCATCAAGCATTCCCTCTTTTTTTTGTATATAGTAGGCCAAGATTTGGCTCTCAGTTATTTCAGAAATTTCATATCATGTGTTCTTCTCCTCCCATAATTGAGGAAGGAAGAAATTCTTAGGGTAAGAAACAAGCACAGAGAATTTATTGCATTTGTTCTCAAAAAAATGTCTCTTGTCTAAGTCCACCTTTGTTTACAACATCCCACTCAGTTCTCATCTGTTATTTTTGCTGCATATTTTGAAGATCCATTTGCAAATATTTTTGGGTTCACAGATGGAATACATTGTCTCATCCACATATTGAATACAACTCTGAGCAACACCAACCTAATTATGCTTCAAACACAAATGTTCAATTATAATTCCAGGGGATCCAATTTTGTGTCCATTGCTGTTGCCACCCTGGAGACTGCCTCCGAAAAAATTGTGAAATATTACAATTCACATAGAAAAATGATGACAGGGCGAGTAGAAAAAAAAACTATACTTCAAAAAAAGCAGTCTTTTGTTGTGAGACAATTCCCACCTCCCCTATTTAACAATAATGTTTGTCAGGCATTTTAGCATTTGGTAGCATTTTTTGCTTTTTCTGACTGCTAGCACATGTCATGAATCACAGAAATCACATATAAATGAGTTGTAATATTTCACTGCCTCCCCCCTGTTCTTTTAACAATTCTATTTACATTTTGCCAACGGTGAAAGGTGGCAGAAATCATTTGATTAGGATTTGAATTTGTTAGCACCATTTCACAATCTCGTAACTGAGGATAGCATATATTTTCATGATTCCAGCTACATTCTGTTAAAGAAATTGAACTGTATCCTCCCTTACACATTTCTGAAAAAGACACCTCCATCATGACTGTAATATTTCCTTAATACTTCTGATGTTATAAGTAGTACTGTAAAGATAGAACTGTATTAAACTGATAGAAAGCCATTTCACCCATTTATGAAATGAAGCACTTCACAAGATTTGTTCTTTCTGAGAATGTTAAATCTTCCTAAGCTAAGCATGCTGTGAGAACTCTGAAAAAGTTTGTATTAAGAAAAATATCTCTGATTGCAAATTTAAAAAAGGTATACCTACCAAAGTAATTTACTAGTTCCTACAGTCAAATCATGACAGTTTTGTATTTTCTATGAAAGTTAAAAAAGGAGATGGGGAAAACCCCAAAACATCAGAATTAAATGAAAGCCAATTACTAACTTAACACTCATAAAAATACTTTTACTTAAAGCAGCAAACAAAAAGTCTTCCCTTTTTAGGGTCAATATCCTATAAAGAAGGGTGGGAGGTGTCCTTGAACATGACAGAAGGGGATGTAACTAGGTGATCTTTAAGGTCCTATCCAACTCAAGCCATTATATGATTCCATGATTCTATGATTTAAAGGAGTAGATGCTACTGATGATATATGACAAAGTATCATAGATGTCATCTTCTTTTATTTTAAAATGTTTATTACTTGACCTAATGGAAAACTTGCTGCTATAGGATATCTGTTCAAAGGCAATTTACCTCAGCCATTAATACTGCACATATATAAATATTGAGAGTTGCAGGAAATGTGAATACAAACAAATATCATATTTAAGAAATTATATTTTATTAACTTACTGATTGAAAATTCTTCAAAGTGTGTAATTTGTTTCCCTAAATACAAAAATTTATAAATTTGTGTACAACTTATCTAAAAATTTAAAATAAAATTTTCTACTGGAAAAACTGCTTTAACTGCAATAAAAATATTCCATGGGTTAAGGTTGATTTGAATGTCAACATTGTTTACAAAAAACAAAAAAAAATTGAAGGTTCTAGTATTACATTTTGCTTTTGTTAAAATGTGCTTTTCCAGTTTTGCCAGTTAAATGCTTTATCTTGACATTCATGATATAATATTTCATTATTTTATTTAACGTCATATATTTGATTAGGGTTCATCTTATCAAAGTGACACAAAATTATACAAAATTAATGGTTTCAGTATTTCTGAATTGCTTTTCAATGGAAAATGTGGACATTTTCTTGCAATTTGAACTAAAAGTCAATTTGAAGCATTAAAATATCCAATGGAATAGAAATTCTGTCTCCATTTCTGTGAACACATTTATTTACCCAAATTGTTGCCACTTAACACATTTTAGATGTGTCAAGGGTTAGGGTTGGGCCACCCCCTAGACAAGTGACAGATGCTCTCTGTTAACCCTTCTCCCTTTCCAAGGGAAGGAGAAAGAGAATAAACTAGAGTTATGGGTTGGAAAAGAAAACTAAACCAGTTTTAATTACAATAATAACAATAAAATGAAATATATACAAGTATACACAAAACCAGTATCAAACCCAACCCCCCCAGTGACAATTACATCACTGTCCCCACTGATGCTGTGGAGCAGGCTCTGGGGAAGTCCCAATTAGAGTCAACAGTAGACAGGAACCAGATTCAGAAGCTGGATTCTGGAACTGGATTCAGGATCATGATCAAAGGCAGAATGGATAGAGTTCTCCTAGGACACGGGCCATTGAAGAAGAATCTTGATGCTAGCAATATCTCAGCTTCATACTGAATAAGACGTACATGGGATGGAATCCCTTGCTGTTCAGTTCAGGGTCACCTCTCCTGTCTTGGCACAGATGCCACCTCTTACTCACTGCACCCCAACATGAGGCACAAGACTGAACAGTGACCTTGGTCTGCACAGGAGCAAGTCTAAGCAAGAGCCTTTCTGCCCACCCCAACCCTTGGCAGTAACTCTAAACATGAAGTGTTATCACTGCTAGAAGCAGAGACTGTCTGCAAAAATGTGCCGTTAACTTCAGAAAGTGCAGTTATTTAGAAGAGACTGAGCTGAAAACTAAAATCATTGAACAAAATTCCTTCTATTCTAACTCAAGCCAGGACAAGATGTTATCCATCTGTGTCCAGTTCTGTTTCCTCATGCAACACCCTGTTACTTTGAATAAAGCCATTCCTCTTTCCCAGCAAATATTACAGTGTAGTTCCAGAAATATTCAGGATGTATAGTTTTGCTAGGTCTGCCCCTGCCCCTCACCCAGACATGCCAGATACAGTGCTTGAGGGCCAATACTGCCTATGAGGGCCATACACAACCTGCCCAGATGCCTACAGGTTGTAATCCTCAGATGCCAGGTGTGCTGATGTGTAGAAGCACAGACTTTGGAGCTATATGTACAGTCTAGCTACCTTGATGCTCTTCAGAAAAACAATAAAGCTACATGTCTTGGTGCTTTGCTCGCAGTATAAGCTGTTTTTTAAACACAAACACACACACAAAACAAAAAAAACCAAAACCAACAAAACCAAACCAAACCAAACCACAAAAAAACAACCAAACAACCAAACAAACCCCCAAAAAAAACTCAAAGAAGAAAAAGGAAGAAAGAAAGAGGAGGTGGGAGGGTGGGAAGGTAGAGGAAGAGAAGAGTTGATTACCTTTACTAATATACTATTTGTTTGTTGCTATATTAAACTAACACTCAAATTCTTGCCAGCATCTTTAGGAACATTATGTATGTCCTTCTCCATACAATCTTTATATATTCATAATAAAATGCCTTCTGGAGTGTCCTGACTTTGAGCTGACCGTGAGCACACTAGTGAAGACCATGTTCTAAGTCATTTTCTCAGTAAACAATTTCAAGAATAAATACTTTCTCTAGACTTCTTTATCATTGATCTGCTGGACTTACTGCTGATTTATGCCTGTCTTTATTGACCATTTTCCACAAATACCTGCTTTCTTCTATTCTTCAAGAGTGGCAGTCTATCCAAGTGATATTTCCTCCTTTCCAGTTCTTTAAAATCTTCATAACCAAGTGATTTGTTAAAACATACCTTTGTCTTGCTGCTCACAAAAAGCTTGACAATAGCTAGACAGCTGTGCCCACTGTTTATCAACCCTACCGCTTGTAATTTCTAATTATTACCTTATGTTCCTCTCATCTGCTGGCTGCCTATCCTCTGAAAGCACTATGAGGACATCTTTTTGTTCTCTTACTGCAGTATAGAAATTTATTGCCATACACAGACACACATACATAGCTATGTATATATTTTGTGAAAATTACTGTACAATGAATATTTAGTGCTGAATAACAGAAGTGTGGAAAAAAAAGGATAAAGGGAGAAACTTGTCGAGTACTTTCTGCATTCTTTTAGGATTTTTGTAACAGTGATGTCACTGACCAAGCTGAGGCATAGTAGCACTAAACTGCTAAATCAAGTTGTAGAGGAAGCTGCCTGGCTTCCTAGAGAAGTTTGCAGTATCCTTGTACAGTATCTGTGCTAAGGATACTCTTTCTGGCTGACTTTATGAATCAAATAATCCTCCTATTTTTTCACAGAGGAGCATGGGAGGCCTTGTGGATCAAATAAAGTAGACCTCCTCATAAAGTCAATCTCTTGCCAGACACTTTGGTTACTGAACATGCAAGCCAGGGATTCTTTTTTTTCAAATTCAGCAATATATTCCTTTTTAGTACTTGCATTCCCTATGCATACAGAACATAAAGAAACTTTCTACCAGGTTCCCCGAATAAATGTGTTCTGAAGAGTTTGATTTGAAAGACTTTAAGGACTGACTTTTGCTGTTGTCTGTGAAATTTGCTTTTTTCAAATGATTGGCAGCTCACTCAAAGCTGATTTATGGCAAAAATAATGTGTCAAATAGCTAAAAAGTTTCTGCAGCTTTTGGTCAAACAAGCTGTTCTATTCTACCATTAAAATAAATGCTGTCAAATACTGAATGGTGTTTTGACAACAGTGTAATTTTCCTTCATCATCTCAGATCATTTTGCTGCCCAGATATATTTTGTTAAGACTTTTTCTGTCTGTTTGTAGAATACATACTGTAATCTTCAGAAAGTATTTTCTAACTCAAAATTGTTCTGAGAAATATTTTCCATTGAAAGAAATAAATCCAGTCAGCTACCTAATAAATACAAATAACACAACAAGACTGAAAGGAAGAAGTATTTTCTGTATTTAGCTATCATATTTGTTTATTTGTTTGGTTTTTACTTATGATCACTGAAGGCAAAAAAATTAAATAAACTTTACAGAACTGTTGAAGTTGATCAATGGATAGTCAGCCAACAGAATAGTTGTTAGTGAGATTTGAAGAATAAAATGTTCTGCTAAATCAAGAGAAATAAAAAATTTCATTACTTGCATTGTATTCAAGCATTCTGAATCAGACTGACCATAAAGTGTTTTCTATTAAGTGCAAGTAAAATGGATAAACTGAATTGGTATCTCATATTCTCTTGTTAGGTTCCCATTTTATTTTGTTTATCTCACTCTACATGGAAATAAATAATTGACCTAAGATTATGAACAATGTAAATGAAAGATATCCATATTGTGATGATATACTTGCAACTTTTAACAAAACATGATCTGCTTAAATAAGTTTATCCTTTCATTAAACAATGCTTTAAGGTGTTATTAACCATGTCCCTTTTTTTCCTAAACCTTGAAACAGACATAAAATTATTCTTAACCTCACAGTAGGAAGTGGACATCATGTAAGAATCTATTATAGTCAGATACCCTTTATCCTATCACAAAAAATTTTATAGCAGAGTTGCAAATATTATTTTTGGGTTTTGTTTTTAAAGAATCATCTTTAACCTGAAAATATTTCTGTCAACTTTATTATTTCGCTTTTTGTGTTTTATGAAAACTACAAACATTTATCTTAAAAAGGAAAGACAAATGTTCTTTTTTTTTTTTTCCTAGTTTCTGTCTCACACAATTTATTTATTTATTTAATCCCAAAGGAAGTTGCCAATTTCAATCTGAATTAACAAATAGCTTTGGTTGAACACATCTGTTTAACAAACAAACCATTCAGGAGGAAAATAAAGATTGTCTACCTCTCTTCAGTTATCTTTTCAACCTGTGCATCATGCATCTTTCAGAATCTGCATATGTCAAAAGCATTTTCCTCATGAACATGTTTCCCAAAACCCTACCACCTCTACAAAATGCATATCACTCTCAATCAGCTCTTCTTACATTTCAAGTCAGAAGCACACACACATGTACCCAGACACAAAGTGAGACTGATCTTCCACCATTTGAGAAATGGTCACCAAATTGACTTTATCAATGCACTTGATAGTTTTCAAGTCATGATATGTGACACAGTATGTTGGAACTGAACAAAGACTGCTCACAACCATCTATCTACCATTGATTTCCAGAAGCTCTGTCACAAAAGAAACTGTTACAGAAGATAAACACATAAACTTAAATCTCTCTTAGTATTCCCATATTGGAAGTTGAGACAAAGAATGTTTTACCTTTAGCCCATGTATTTAGAAGTATAGCTTGCTTCTGCCCTCATTGTCTCCTTGCAATGCCCATGTGACTAGGGTTCTTGAGCCATCTGCAACCTGCTGAGAGAATTTCCAGCACTGAAATAGACCAAATAACATTGCAGCATCATGTGGAAAAAAAGACAAATACACCTGCAAAGCACTATTTTTTATTTTTTCTTTTTTTTTTTTTCCTTGTTCTTCTAATGTCTAGTTGTTGCCTAAGACTCAAGTTTTCTCCTTAGTATTACTGTTGTTTCAGGCCAATTAATACGTACAATTTTGGTTGAGATGTTCAGATTATTGCACCTAATACATTTTTTGATTAACAAACATCTTGACTTTTTTTTTTTTTTTTACCTCTCAGTCTTAGCTTGCTTCCCTTCCTCCTTCTGCCAGCCCCAAATAACATTTGAGATCTTCAGACATAGAGATCTTTCCTCCTTATACTAGTAGACTGTTTCCATACTATTTCACCAACAGAGCTGAAAAACTACAATGCCCTGTAAGACTAAGATATAAACTGTACATCATACACTATTCATTTCTTGACTATTTCTCAGGCAGCTTTTAGTCATCTGTTCAAACCACTTTTGTTTTTTTAATTATTTTTGTAGCATAGGGCAGGAGATGGCTTCATTCCAGCCATTCCATTTTTACCACACACACCCCTCCTTAGTACTGCCACGGTCTGCTCTGACATTAATCATATTATGGTTAATTGTAATGGAGAATTAAAAATACTTGCAATGAAAATAAATCCAGGCAGGAGTAAAAAAAAAAAAAAAAAGTGTTCACTTTTCATGAAAGCAATGCTATGGGGGCAAGAAAGACAATTTCATGAGGATTTCCTTGAGAAGGATTGCCAATACATTATATGAAAATTGTGTATTTTGTTTTTTGTCTTAGTTTTCAGTAGCAGCTTCTCTCCTCACAGCTCTCAAGTGGATGGCTCACAAGACAGGGACCAGTAAGACAAAGTCCTTCCCTCAGTCAGTGGGGACAAGGTTTGTGAATACCTGAGGAACCTTAACATGCACAAGTGCATGGGACCCAATGAGTTGCATCCAGAGTACTGAAGGAATTGGCCGATGCAGTTTCTAAGCCACTGTCCATACTATTTGAAAAATCATGTCAGTCAGGTGAGGTCCCTAGTGACTGAAAGAAGGAAAACATCACACCCATTTTTAAAGGAAAGAAAGGAAGACCCTAGGAACTATACCAACTTGTCAGCCTCACCTCTATGCCTGGGAATATCATGGAACAGATCCTCCTAGAAGATATGCTAAGGCACATGGAGAACAGGAAGGTGATTCAAGAGAGTCAGCATGGCTTTACCAGGGGCAAGTCCTGCCTAACCAATCTGGTGGCTTTCTACAATGAAGTAACTGCATCAGTGGAGAAGGGAACAGGTGTGAACATCATTTATCTTGACTTCATCACGGCCTTTGACACTGTCCCCCACAACATCCTCCTTTCTAACTTGGAGAGATATGGGTTCAATGGGTAGACTGTTCAGTGGATAAGAAATTGGCTGGATGGTTGCACCCAGAGAGTAGTGGTCAATGGTTCAATGTCCAGATGGGGAAATGTGACAAGTAGTCTCCTTCAAGGGTCTGTACTGAGACCAGTGTTGTTTAATATCTTCATTAATGACATAGACAGTGTCATTGAGTGCACCCTCAACAAGTCTGCTGACAATACTAAGCTGGGTGGTGTAGTTGACATGCCAGAGGGATGGGATGCCATCCAGAAGAACCTAGACAGGCTGGAGAGGTGGGCTCAGGTGAACATTATGAGGTTCAACAAGGCCAAGTGCAGGGTCCTGCACCTGGGCTGGGGCAACCACCATTAGCAATATAGGCTGGGAGATGACATCCTAGAGAGCAGTCCTTTGGAGGTACTAGTAAATGAAAAGCTGGACATGAGCCACCAATGTGCAATAGCAGCCCAGAAGGCCGATTGAATCCTGGGCTGCATCAAGATCATGGCCAGCAAATTGAGAGAGGTGATTCTGCCCCTTTACTCTGCCCTGGTAAGACCTCACCTGGAGTACTGTGTCTAGCTCTGGAGCCCCCAGCACAAGAAGGACGTGGACCTGATGGAGCATGTCCAGAGGAGAGTCACAAAGATGATTAGAGGGCTGGAGCACCTCTACTATGAAGACAGTCTGAGAGAGTTGGGGTTGTTCAGCCTGAAGAAGAGGATGCTCCAGGGGGACATTACAGTGACCTTACGCAAATGTGTTTTTCAACTTTTTTTTTTACCACTAATTATTTATAAACCTGTGTAAACTTTTATCACCCACAACATTATGTAGCCAGGACAGCTGCAGCTTGTTTATGCATTGCCTGAAGAACTACTCTTTATTTCTCCCTTTTGTGCCAAATATGGTTTCCCTTTTCTTCAACCAATGCATGCTATTTACTATATTGCCACTGACAGTGTCCAAGAAAGCCTTATTTGTCCGCTCCATGTCACTCCTCCTTTTATCAACCTATGTCAGACTTCCTTCTGTACACCTTTCTCTGAACATTTTTTTCAGTTGTATTTCATTATTTTAATGATGACAGACAATAAAGAGATACCAACCTTCATGGGTCCAACCATCCAATCTCTTGTGATATTTGGTTCATCTCTATCCCCAGTTAGTAAAATGGAGTTAATAAAACTTCTGCAACTGTCAATAACACTTGGTAATAGATACAGAAAAGAGTTTGAGGCTCTATGGAAATGGTATCTACACATGCCCTATATGTCAGACATAATCAGGTGAAAGATAGTTCTTAGAGTGATGATGTGGATGATGTAATTATGACTGTAATGTGCCTCTAAAATCCATAGGATTATGTGACAATACAGTATAACCTGCTTCTTTTTCCTTCTAAGTCATTCACAACACATAATGAATAATTCACATACATACAGCCTTGCCTTAGATTTATTGTTTTCAATCTTGAGAACGAAAATTTAACAAAACCATGCTTGAAGTTATAAAAATATGTTATCACCAATGATACCACAGCCTTTGCAGGTATTAATCCTATGCACAAGGTACAATGACCAAGAGATTTGGTTGGGGTTTTTTTGGTTTTTTTTTTTGTTTTGTTTTTGTGGGTTTTTTTTTTTGTTTGTTTGTTTTGGGGATTTTTTGTTTTTTTTGAAGGGCACCTAAATAGCATGACCTAAATTAATGCATGAATCTACCAAATTCTCAAAATCTACTTTAGTATGTAAAAGCATCCATAGTAATGTGTATATATGCCTGCAAAAACAGCTAAGAATTTTATATATGAAATAAATATATGTACAGCTATGATTACAGCATTAGTGGCCATTTCTGAAAACCTGGCCCTCAAAACCAAACAGAAAGTAGATTGTAAACTTTTTTCTCATTAGAATATGCTACTATTAAAGTAGTTTAATACTTTGGTGTTAATTTCAAATCACAAAGAAGGGTCAGGCTCAGCATATGTTGGTGCAATGCTAGCAATAAATATCAAATCCCCAGAGCTGAATTTGTTGTATTTACACGTATGTTTTAAAAATGCACAAATATTTATTTGGCTTGTTTTGAAGGAAGTGAATCCATGGCTTACACAATGCTATAATTCCGTGTATTGGTGAAAACTGATTCAGTTTGACTGATGAAAATTTATTTCTTACCCTTGTATTTTTAGTAAATTAGTTTCAGAAAACTCATACTCTGCTTAGTCCAGAAACATACCACCTATTGGAAGGACTTAACTTTTTATATCCCAGAGGAAAACACCTGTATTGAAATTATATCAAAGCAAGCAAGCACACTACCTCTTTTTGCACAGAAATCCATGTATTCAAGAACTCAGGGACTCACTGACAGGAATCATCAGTGAACAATACAATACCATACTACAAATGTCAAGGAAAACATCTGGTCATAAGTGACAAAAACTGAAAGATGAAAAGCATAGCTTTTCCTTATATCAAGAAGGATGTTTTGGGAAAGAAGCTGACTATACAGGAACATGTTTTGTAATATGTCACATCAAAAACAGTAAAATGTCATAAAGTACGAAGAACTGCCAGAAAGCAGGGAAGTCCTATGTGCCAGCTCCTGCTCCCAGAATTGACAGTCTTTTTCAAGTGACACACCAGATTAAGGAGAATTGAATGAATCTTGGGAACAGATGTTAGAACCTAAATCTCCGTCTGACAGCTAAGCACCCTCATTGTTAGCTTCTCCCAGCAGGCTTTTTCTTCTATTGTCTCCTGTACACTTTGAAATTTGCATTAAATCTCCTGAAGAAGTAAAGAGCACTTCTTTCCTCCATTTCTTTTTGACTTTATCTCCCTTGACACCTCTCCCCACAAGCTCACATTCAGACTTGCTCCTATCCAGAATAGTCTACAGCCCTCTCACAAATGGGACACATGGTCTTGAACCTTGTGCAATTGATCAGAATATCAAACCTCAGCACTCAGGTTACTAAGCAGGTTTTCTAACAATAAAGTTGTAATAGAAAAGCATAAATGAACTATTACTGCCTTGTCTGGTTACATTTATAAAGAAGTCAACCTTTGTTTTATACATGCTCTGAGCATATTTCTAATATCAGCATTTCTTTAAGATGCATTGCTCTTACAGCTATCTAAAAGGAAGTTGTAGTGAAAGGGGGCTCGCTCAGTCTCTTCTCCTAAGTAAAAAGAGATAGTACAAAGGAAACAGCCTCAAGTTATTCTAGAGGAGGATTAAATTGAACATTACGAAACATCTTTTCACCAAAAGGGTTGTCAAGCCCTGGAACAGGCTGCCCATAGAAATGGTTAAGTCTCCATCTCTGGATGTGTTTAATAGATATGCAGATGGGGGTGCTGAGGGACATGGTTTAGTGGTGGACTTGGCTGTGCTGGGCTAATGGTTGGACTTGATGAGCTTAAAGGTCTTTTCCAAACAAAACAATTCTATGATTCTATGTAGTTTTTTCTCTGTTCTATTGAGGGGTTTGGTCCAACTTCAGCAGCGTGGCCATATGCAGACTGAGGCATTCAGGGCATGCAAAACTTAAACAGTCAGTTTCTGGAAATGTTTGTATTGAAAACAACCAGGCAGCTTGTAGAACTCCCAAGAGATGGGTGTTTCCTCTAAAATGAGGTTTCTGAGAAGGGTTCTGATTTACATCTTTGGGTTCAGGAAAATAATGCTTAGTGACATTCTGGTTTAGTTTTGAAGACTAAAAAGGTAACAAGTAAGGAGATTGCAGGTTCCTGTTACACTTTTGCACAAAGCAGAATCAAGGCTAAAAGGCAGCGTAAAAAAAATATCACTATTTGAATACGCAGTTATGAGAGACATATAAATTAAATTCCTCCTGTTACATGTTAAAATGGGCTTATGCCCTTTCTGTTACTATACATGATATTCTGTATTAATGTTCTTTAGTGTGAGGCAACAGTATACATTAAGAACCAGAAGGTATTTATTTGCTTGGTTGCATGCTATAGTACTGAATATTAATTATTATTTTTTACCATTTCTCTTCCCAATAAATTCATACAAACTGTATATTGGATTTCAATGTCAGTCTCATGACTCTTCCTAACATCGAGTGTAGAAAATCTGTAGGGACACATCTGGATTAAGAACCAAGAGCTAGACGTCTTTTCCCAGCTTTTGGAGAACTTTTTGAGTGGCTCTTCAACTTTCTTGCCTTAGTTCTCTCGTCTGAAAAATGAAGTCAGAAGGACAAAGTTGGGTCCTTTGAAAGAGGGAGAAAAGGGGTTCTCGCCTTCAAAGCTGTCTGAAGGGAGGTGTCAAATAGGCACTAAATTTGCTGAGTCCATTCTTATTCTATCTGACAACAAAGGGAAATGGCTGCAGATGTGCAGGGATGAAGTCATCAAGAGACAGACACAATGAACCATCTGTGCTAGTTTTGGCTGGGATAGGATTAATTTTCTTCATATGGGGCTATGTTTTGGATTTGTGTTTAAAATGGTGTGGATAGAAGCGGGATGTTTTAGTTACTGCTGAGCAGTGGTTTACACAGGGTCAGAACCTTTTCTGCTCCTCATACCACTCCCCTAGTAAGTAGGCTGGGGGTGCACAAGATACTGGGAGGGGACACAGCCAGGACAGCTGACCTCAACTGACTGAGGAGATATTCCAGACCATATAATGCCATGTTCAGCATATAAATCTGGCAGAATAAGAAGGAAGCA
This sequence comes from Megaceryle torquata, assembly GCA_024611175.1. NCBI lineage: Eukaryota > Metazoa > Chordata > Aves > Coraciiformes > Cerylidae > Megaceryle > Megaceryle torquata. Next base: position 77,923 of record JANIJG010019482.1, read on the forward strand.
ATAGATGTTTGGAGGTACAGTGTTTGTCTTCCTGTGTGACCTGATCTAGGTGATCCTGCTCCAGCAGGGGTATTGGACTAGATGATCTTTTGTGGTCCCTTCCAATCCCTATCATTCTGTGATTCTGTGATTGTCTTTCTAAATTATGCATGACGGATCCTTTTTTCTGGAGGTGGCTGAACACCAGCTTAACAATGGGAAGTGGTGATTGAATTACCTTTTTTACTTTGTTTTTGTGCAGTTTGTACTTTACATATTAAACTGTGTTTATCTCAAGCCATGAGTTTTCTCACTTTTTTTTATTTCCTTCTGATTCTCTCCTCCATCCCACTGGTTGGCGAGTGAGCAAGCAGCTCTGTGGGGCTAGGGTTAAAACATGACACCAGAGTAGAGCACACTCCTGAAATGTTTTGTTCTCACAGAGTCACTGCACAGGAGTTAATGAATCGTATGTTCAGAGATATGATTCAGAATGCTGAAATTACAACCACAAACCTGTTTTTCAAAAAGTTCAGATGATGTTCTATTCTTCCCCATTCTCCAAGACACACTTCAATGTGAAGCTATGAACATTAGTACGATCCTGTTCTAAGAGTGTCTGTTTTCAACATTTATGTTATTGTCAATAACAGTAACTCAAAATAAAGGATTAGCTCACTAGTTAATGACAATTATTAATTTTTATGAATTATCAAATATTTTGTTGACCTGTAATTGATACTCGCTAAAGCTGAACTTCAATGTACAGTTAATAGCACTCTGTTGAGATCAATCTGAAATTTTCGTCTCCCCCAAAGCCTTTATCTATAAATCTATTGAATAAATATATATAAATGTATTTTAATTATGCTGCCCTTTAAAAATCATTCTCAAAACAATCACCAGACAGAAGGGAAACTGCCAGTATGGTGTTATAATTACTGCAGAACTGCCATACCAAATCTAATAAACCATATCTGTGCTGATATTGAAGATTGAGAGCTACAATACCTTTACTGTCTGTTTTTAAGTAATTAGGCGTGTATTCAAGCAAGAAAACCTACGTATGTGTTCTGTGCAACACATATTTCCACAGATGCTTCAGAAAACTTGAGATATTAGGTCTCACGAGTCCAAACATTTTTATCATCCAAAAAATTAATTGAGCCATGAACAAAGGGGAAAAAAAAAATCAAGGCATAATTTTAATAAGTGGACAATTGAACATATTATTTTGTCTTTCTTTAGCAACAGACTAATTTTTAGGCTTTGTGTCTGACTACCACCTTTGCAGTGAAGTGACCTGCTGTTAAAAGCTACTGGGTTGTATTTTAAAACTCTTTGGCAAACACCGGATCCCCCTTGGACAGGGAGTCATTGACTGTCTTCAAATTCTGAGTCTTTTCAGTGACTTTTTTTTTTTTTTTTTTTTCCCCCCCGGAACACTGGCAAATGTTTATTAAATTAGGGTTTTTTTAGAATCTAGGTAGTATCTGAGTGCCATCCGTGCTCCACAGAAGAAATTCTTTTCAACAAGTATGCTGCAAGGGTATTATTGAGAGGCACATCTTTCTAACATGCTTATATGGTAGTTTGACTTCTCAACAGGAGCATCTGTAGCAGGATGGCTGCACATGTTAAATGTGGATTAGAGACTGGATGGAATGAAGTGGGTGTACACATATTGCTTTCATTATGGAAGTTTGTGTATGTAACAATTTTGCAGCTCTCTAAAATGTGGAAGTTAAGTGTGTCACAGTCACATTTAGTTAACATTTTTTAAGGGCCATTACAAAGATGGCTATAAATCCTAGTGTGAATAGACCATTCATGATCAGCAGGCCAGGGCTATGAACCCTGAAATCGTTAACAACATTAGTGCTCCTCAGACAGTGAGAAGTGGAGCTATAAAGCTCTAGATGGTTACAAGGGGTTTGTTTCTCTATTAATAGTATTTTTGTTAATTTAACCTTTGCAATATGCACAGTGGTCCTGCTTCATGCATAGGGGTGGTAACAGAATGATTGTAATAGAGAATAGAAAAGAAAGGGAAAGGATATAGAAGAAAAATCCAGGAATGCCTATCAGAGTAACAAATTGGGAAATTTTTCTAAGGAATTTCTGGTCCTGACAAAAAATAAAGATTACTGACCTGTCAGGGTTCAGCTAGAAGCAGCAACTTCTAGAAGAAATCAGAACAGTTGGAGAGAGGACAAATTTGGGTAGGAAAACACCCAAAACTGAAAAATAAAGCATTTTTAAAACAGTGGAAATCTAACCAAGATATTTCAAATGTAGGAAATAAAATGTTCTGTATTACCTGAAAACTCTAAATACAGCTTGCCATCATTTTCCAGTCTTTTGCATTATAAAAAACAAACCAGCAAACTGTTTAAAACTTAACTGAATTCAATAATATTTTTCACAGAACAGGAAAACAGAACGTGAAAGGCAAGTCCATAGTCCATGCAGCTCTTTCTCTTTACCAGAAACAGTTTTCAATGAAAACCAGTAAGATTTCCCATTCACAGGTTTACATAGACATAAACATTACATAGTCATGAATTTCACCCAAATCTTTTCATACTATTGACCTTTGCTAAGATTCAAAGTACCTGATATCTTTTATTTTAAATTTATCCTCTTTCTTGACATGTAGCTAGAAGTGAATTAGCACAAGGTACTGTTCCTCTTGACCACCCCACTCATGGATGGGATAAAGGATAAATATATCTGTTATGAGACACTCTTTATTTACTTATTTATATTATTATTATCTTTTTTATTTTTGTTTTGGGTTTTTTTGGTTGGTTGGTTGGTTGGTTTTGTTTTGGTTTGGTTTGGTTTTTTTCCTTTTCATCAGCCTTGGCGGCATGAGAATGATTTGGATGAAAAGCAAAATCTCTGGATCATAATCCCAAGTATGATTTTTTTGAGACATATCCTTTGCTAAATTCTACTTGGAATAAAAAGTTGTTTTCCACATGTTTTACTGCTGGGTAGCTGCAAAGATCAATGCACTTGATTACAGCTTGTAGATTCATATCACGGAACCCATTTTACGTTGTTAATAAGAGCAGTCTGACATTAGCTCAAAGAGAAAAGCAATCACTTAAGCTCTTCCCATTTGCTTAGTTTTTAAGTGCCAAATGTTACGTCCTCATAGATATTCATAGGGAATGAGCTAAAGGGGACATGAAATTCTGTCATCTTCCCTTTACAAAGTTTTATTCAATATTTTTCTCTGAAAGATGAAGTTTTGTGGGCTGTGGAATGACCAAGTGACTATGTTCTGAATTTTTTTGTTGCTTTTATGGTCCCTTATGAACTATCCGTGTCGACTGCCATCTGAGTATGAGCCAGTGTATGCCCAGGTGGGCATGAAGGCTGCCAGCATCTTGTCTTCTATCAGAAACAGTGTGGCCAGCAGAACAAGGGCAGGTATTGTCACCCTGTACTCAACAGTGGTGAGGGCACACCTCAAATAGTGGGTTCAGTTTTGGGCCTCTCACTCCAAGAAGGACATTGAGGTGTTGCAACATGTTCAAAGAAGGGCGATGAAGCTGGTGAAGGGTCTAGAGAAGAAGTTTTAGGAGGAGATTAATAAAGATTGAAGTATGTCAAATCAAGAAAACTGAGAAGACTTTGTCAAGTTTCACAGGGATATGTAGTGACACAAAAAGACTGGCATTATTTCTGCACTGACCACTGAAATATGGACCAGAGGATAGTACTGTGTAGCAAATGCTCCTTAATGCCTGCTCCATGCATTCACAGACCCTGGGGTGGTTGTAACGTATCAACCTACACATCCTATGGTGCCTTCTTGCACTTGATGTCAGACCCCTCTAGGGCAGGAGCATAGACTGATTTCTCTGCCCTGTGTCATCTATGTCACATTGTCACAAAGTGTTATGGGTTACATAGCAAAGCATTCACACAGGCAGGAAAGGACATTCCTCACTGCCCAAAAAAATAAAGGGAGAAATGTGTCTGAGCTTTCAAAAATGCATCAACTAGTACTCATGATCAAAAATCAGTCTCAACAAAATTTTGTTCTGAAAAAGCTTTGAAGGTGTAGCTATAAGGCATTACAATACAATGCTAAGATATCTAAGGTAGATTTTAATGAGGTAGGTGTTAAGAAAGGCTACCAACAGCTGGGTAGAACTTGGTGAAACTGAAAACCAAGGGTAGGTTCATGTGCTCTGCACTGTTGAGAATGACTTTTACCAAAACTAGCAATGTCCTCTCTATTGAAGTCTAGTCGCAGGCCCTCAGAAGTCATTTTATCTAGTTCACTGTACACAGATCCTTCAAGCTGCTGATGCCAAACACAGAGAAATTATTGTGTTATAACTTTTGTATATGGGGAGGCTGAGGTTTAGAGATGACAGTGAAGATAGGGAAGACTATCTGATTCTATACAGAAAGGATCAAAGAAAACAAATCTCCATCTATAGATAGTGTAAAGGTGTTGAATGAATATCAACTGGCCCACAAGAATAACAATGTGATTATGTATTTTGTACGAAATACATTAACGCTTCTGTACATGCAGGGCAAACTTCCATACTTAACATTCAGCATTTAGTTTTGTACTACTTCAATTTTTTTTTCAAGATTGAATATGGGATAGGAGATTTGCAGTATTCCTAAGAAAATACATATGAAGTTTAATTTGAGAGCTATCATGATAAAGTAGGAACTAGAGAATATATTTCTCCCATTTGTGTCATTTATCTTCAATAAAAATGCAGGTCCTTGCCTAACGCATAATTTATTGCATTTATTCCTCTCACCCTTAACATGAATGTAGGGATTTTGGGTGTTGTCATTGTTGGATGTTTCTTTTTTCCCTTTGCTCCCTCCCTCCCATCTGTACTGAATCACTTCCCAGCACAATTCAGCCAGGAGGGCTGGAGAACAGCTGTCTCCACAGCACAAGCCAGTGGTTTGCCATCAGGGCATGCTTCTGCAGTGGGTTCATTGGTTTTTCTCCCCCAGCCTTTTAGGTATGATCTCACTGTTTTTTAAATGCTAAGTATAATTTAAACCAGGACTGAGAGACTTCAGCTTTCCTCTGAGTAGCAAAACGTTTGTCTCTATAATACTGCTACTCTTTATGGAGGTATTATATGGAAGCTCACCTTCAAGCAACTAAAATGACAATATGCATTCAATGCCACAGTCGTTTATCACTTTATGATAATGCCAGAATATACAAATGATAAGACTGAAGGGCTCAGGGAGGAATCTGAGCGGTTTTTATCATTTATTTATGGACTTATGTAGTATGAGGGAGTAAATGCTGAAGGAGGAATACAAAGACATTTCATCTAACAGGTTGATTTAGTGCTTCCCCTTCCGTGATCAATGACCTCCGTTATCATTAGAGAGACTGAACACTCCAGGAAGAAATGTGTATCTTCTTTATTAAAACTAGTCAGAAAAATAGTTGGGCTTAGTTATACTGTTACAATTAACTCTGTGAATAATGTATAATTATTAATTCTTTAGCTAATGTGTATGTTTCCATAAACAGCACTAAGCTTAAAAAGGGATATCTGTCACAGAGTAGTGTAGCTATTAAGAAACTCATCAACAAGAAAGAGAGGCTCAGGATGTGCAGGGTCATGACTCAGAAGCAAACTGATGCACGATGAAAGGAAATTTAAAATGTTAGTAAAACCAAAATGTTGAAGTATTAATTTGATGGTATGCATTGTAAAAGAAATGTATTTGGTTTGGTTTGGTTTTCATTTTTTATTATGTTAAAATAAACCATTTATTTCTTCAACTCTTTTGTGCAGGTCTGAACTGCATACAAAATTAGGCAGCAACATGTGCCATATTTACCATTCCACCAGGTACTAGTTTAATCTCTAAACTCCTTCCATTTATAACAGACTGAAAATAATGAAATCCTCTGTCAGATCCAGGTTGTTCTTCTTTCTTTTCAGTGGAATAAAAGAAAACTCTGCTTAAGGTAATGTAAAAAATAAATATAAATGTTAAATACATCACATTTGTCTTTGTAGGATGCTAGTTTCACTTCTTGCAGCTATACAGTTTATGGTGATGATAGCTTGTAGTATACAAGAGATGTCACACATAAAACCTTGTGAACATACATACATTTAGTCTATATGTGTAGCCTTTTAAAGCAGTCAATATCCAGGAAAGTGACAGCTGATATCTTAGATAACACAGCTCAGACTGAACAGAGAGCCCTACTTAACTGAATATATGACTGTCTATAGTTAAGTGTAAGAAGTTAGCTGAGGAAAGCAGAGATTATAGCACATCCCTAAAACAAATCCAGTCTCACATCCTTTCAGCCCGAAAGCAACACCCACCTATGTGTCTACTGCCATTTTAGTTGATAAATAGAGTTGACATTGAGACTGCTATCTCAGAAGATGGAAGTATTAGTCTTTTTGGATTGCAACAAATTCCACAGGCTGTGTTAGAGTGGCCTTATACACTCTGCAGTAAAGGAGCAATAAATAACTCAAACTGATCCCAGTTCCATAAGTGCAAGTGATAACTTGCAAATGCCAAATTGTCTTCCCAGACTGCTATTTCTGCATGTTAATTTTCAAATTGATTCTGAAAACAGAGAATATGTGTCAATAAACTGCTGATATTACTTCTTTCATTTTCTGAGCAAACACAGAGAGACTATCAGAACTTTGAACTATGTGGGGTTGCAGGTGCTGAGGCAACTTGAGAGAGGTGCAGATGTGGTGGGACCTTGGACTGTATCAGTGACCTTTGTGACTGTATTGGGTGTAGACGCTCAGGTGTGGGCCACAGGATGCTGCATGTGTGGCCTCTTGTAGAAGAGTCTGGGATAGCCCCATGATGAACACAGCCAGTTCCAGCTGGTTCCAGACGCTCCAACAGATTAACATCAGGGCATGTCTGAGCCCCTCAGCTAAGTGGTGTCTCTGGGAAAGTATATTTAAGAAAGTGAAAAATGTTGTGCAGGAGCTGTGAGAAAGAAGTAAGAAAAAATGCAAAAGAAACAGCAAAGTGAGAGAAGGATGGGGAAGAGGTGCTCCAGGTGTCAAAGTGGAGACTCCCTTGAAGCCCATGGTGATGACCATGGTGACACAGATTGTCCTTCTGCAGCCCATGGAAGTCCACATTGACAAACATATCCACACTGTAGCTCATGGACAACCCCATGCCACAGCAGGTGGACACATCGTGAAGGAAGTTGCAGGTTATGGAGAACCCATGCTGGAGCAAGATTTCTGATAGGATTGTGGCCTGTGTAATATCCATGCTAGAGCTGTCTTTTTGTGATGGACTGTACCAGTACAAAGGACCTGAAGTGGAACAGCTCATGAAGGACTGAAGCCCATGGGAAGGATTCATATTGAAGCAAGGTAAAAGTGTGAGGAGGAAGGACAAACTGTTACAAACTGACCACAATCCCCTATTCCCTATTCCCCTGCACCACTCAAAGAGGAGGAGGTAGAGGAGTCAGGAATGAAGGAGTGAAGTCGAGCCTGGGAAGAGGGAAGATTGGTGAGAAGGTGAGTTTTAGTTTTGTCTTTGTTCTTCACTATAATACTCTAAATTTACAATAATTTAAATTATTCTTCTCCACATTGAGTCTGGTTTGCCAGTGATGGTAATTCATAAGCAGTATCCCTGTCTTTATCTTGACCCACAATCTTTTCATCATATTTTCTCCACTTTTGTCCCATTGAGGAGGTGTAATAAAGGAGGTGAAGTGATAAAGCAGCTTGGTGAGCATTTGGCGGCCAGTCAAAGTCAACCCACCAGAGGATATTGCTGGAAAATTTGTATTAATTGCTTTACTTTATTCATAAGTTTCCTTGTGGAAGATGGAATTATTGTGACTAGGTACATTTCCTAAGGTTGTCATAGCTTCTACTATCTCATAAGACTCAAGGATTGTCAGGCCTGTTCTTGAAATATAAAGACAAGGTGTCTCAAAAAAGAGGCAGATGTTGTAAGAAAAAAGCTAGAAGCATCTTCTTTTCTGCCTCCAGAAGAAACTTACCATGTTGCAAAAAGAGAAAATATTCTTGCTAGAAACTGCAGAATAGCTCAAATGTAAAGTTGCAATGCAGAGCTCAAGAAGCACTACATACACCTTGGCAGCTTTTTCTTGTCTCTAAAGAGTGCTTCAGCTCCATTTGAGGCAAAAAAAAAAAGATTTGTTTACTCTCTCTCACAGCACAGGAAGAGATTAAAAGACTATATGTTTTATATACTTTTCATTAGTCTTCTTAGGGAATCCTATTTCCCATTCAGAGAAGATATTTCAAGACTATGAATATATTATAGACCTCAAGAGCACTTTCAATTTCCTGGCTGCACATATGCACCCTGGCTCCACCCCAAATCCATACCAATAAAAGGTCCACAAATGCAGCAGCAGTTCCTGATCTCATCCCATTCTCATTTGCACAGAAAGAAAGCACAAGCCCACAGGGCAGATGATGTCAGCAGGATGTTCTTCATCTCAGCACTTAAGGGACCTTGAACCTGAAGTTCCTTGAACATGACTATAGTAAGGCAATGTAGACAATCTTAGGGGCTTTGAGGCGAGTGAAATATTTAGAAAACTTTTAGGTTTCTCATTCCAGGAGTGAAATCAAATGCTATATTCTGAGCACTGAAACTGTCTGTACCAGGTATGAGAAAAGTCAGTTGCTCTACACAGGATGGTATGGTGCTCAAGAATGATGTTACTGAACTGAGGCAATAGGGAATGGCTGGCAAGAGAAGATGTCACCCTGGGCTTGTGTAATTTTCTCAGGAATTTGGAGAAGCACTTTCATCCATTTGGCATCCACAACTTCAGACTTCCTACTGAAAATAAGTGACTTGTTATTTTTCAAAAAGTTGAATAGAATTTATTTCTATCTTCAGAAGTATAGCAGAAAGAAGTGGATGTTATATTTCTTCCATATTGCAGCTTGAGAACTTAGATACTTAGGAAAAGAAAGGAGAAATGAGATTTCCAAGTACAGGCACAGCTGCATGTCTTACATGTAGTTCACCATCAGCTCAAGACCAATGGAAGCAGATGCTAAGGCCAGATCCCCAACTCAGGAAGAAAGAAAAATTATGTGGCCTCTGAGCTCACTGTCCTGAGGTCTCCTCTAGATGGTGTGACATATCCAGCTGACTCCATCCTGCAGTGGAAGCACGCTGGTATTCCATTTCCATCTACCACCTCTGACTGCTCCCACAGCGCCATGTCTCCAAACATATGAGGAGACTGGGATGAACCCATCAGCCAGGTGCAGGTTTTAGGTATTTAGCTGGTGGGTTCAGGAAGACTGGTCATTGTGACAAGAGCAGAGCCCTCTTTTATGAAAACATGCGTAACTAGGATTTCTTTTTAGCTGCAAAAGTACCTAGTGATCTTTTACTACTGTTATACAAGGAGTGTGACATCACCAACTGATTTTTTTAGGCACATTTAAAGTGTCAGCTACTTTTTGTGACATTCTCTGGGACCATATGTCAGACTGAGATGCTTTGTAAAGTCAGAAGAAAAATAACTTTTTAAATCCCCACAACCATTAGACTGAGCTCTCTAGGTGATTCCAGACTGCAGGCTCACAGGCGGTCACAACACCTGGGAAAATATGGAAAGTACAAATGGCCATCTAGAAATATACATGGCTTTGTTATGAGTAAAAGATTAGGGTATCCAGAAACTAGAAGGCATGACTTGAGTGGCCAGTCCCACAAAATGAATGAATAAACATTAAGTGAAGTGAATTATCTGCAGTATTTGTCTATGCACGTCTTCAGCTCCTGAAAACATACATAAGAAGTCTGCTTGCATGATTTCTTATAGCATCCTCAGAAAAAGGCTTCATTTATTAGATTATTCCCTATTACTATTTTCCCCAGATATAATGATAGGGATTGTCGAATTCATTTCTATTCAAGTGAGTTCTTTTTAATGTCTAAATAAATGCATAGAAATATATATAATTAAAAAAACCCCACACAAAAAAAAAAAAAAACAACCCAAAAAAAACCAAAACCAAAACAAACAAAAAAACACCCCCCAAAAAACCCAAAAACCCCAAATCCAAAAAAACATTTTTTTTCTGCAAGATCATAAGAAGTTACATGATAAAATATGAAAAAAATGTATGTTAATAATATTATTTCTTCCACAGATTATGTATTTGGAAAAAAAAAAAAAAGTAAATATTTTTATAGACCAGGCAGAAGTATCTGTTTTTTTATATCTATAGTACTTTTTAAGAGAAATACTTGAATTCAGTATATTATGATTGTAAATTCAGTGCACATAAAAATACCTTTATAGGGTAGATGGCACAGAATAAGCTGGCTTTCTGGTTTTTTAATTATTTCATGCCTAGATTCCCCAGTTGTATATAAAAAAAAATTAAAGAAAAATATTCTGCAGTATTCCACAATGTGGACAATCTTAGTAAAAATAATTCATTAAATACATTTATTATAAAGGGAAATAAAGCAATTCTTGTTATATTGTCATAGTGTTGCTCTTACAAAAGGAAATCATCAGACAGCGGGACTGCTCATGCCCATTCATTCTGTCCCAGTGTATCTGCAGAGATGCAGGAAAGCTCACACTTGGAAGAAACTAATCTCTCAACAGAGGCTGTGTGAGGAAACGATAATTTGGCTATGTAATCAAATTGCAATGTGTTCAGTTAGCAGATGTGAGCAAATAAAGAGAAAACCAAATTTAGATTTTGTGCCAATTGCTCTTTTATATGCTTGCTTGTTTTTGAGGACTCCCTATGATTTTTTTTTTTCTAATGTACTTGGTGATGGGAACATGCAGCATGGTTTTGTATACCTTCCAGCTGCAGCACTGTGGTTTGCCAAGAGATGGCATGATGCAGCTCTCCAACAAGATGACTGACTGGCTGTTCATCTCTGAAATAAAACCAAAATATCACCCTAGGCCCCAGCTCTACAAAGATTTAAGCATGTGTTTGAATTTGTATACACGTACTAGTAATTCTCCTCTTTCTGCTATGTTAAAGTCTTTTTTTTTCCACTGTGGTCAGAGCA
>JANIJG010019482.1:96882-109374 GCA_024611175.1 Megaceryle torquata
AACAATTTTTTTTTTTTAATTATTATTTTTTTTATATCTACGTAAATAAAAATGAAAACAGTAATCTGTTCAAAGAATGTTAGTATAAATTACAGGTCAAGAATATTTTTTTCTGCCTCTTATAAGAGTGATGATGGATGGCAAAATGTAATATCTGTGCACTCTAAAAAACGCTGCCTGAACAGTTTAGTAACATTAGCAACACCACTACTATATTTCATATCCCTCACTGCTCTCTTCTCTTTGAAGGATTGAACACTTTCATCTAAATGTATGTAAATAGTAATAAATAGCAGACTGGGTTTCAGCTCTGTGGACTTTGCTCTGATCTGTGCTGGTCCCTGGGCTGGGCTGGCTCTCTGCACTTTCTACTGTATTCCCCAGCACAACAACAAGCCAAAAGGGTGTTTCACAGCATGCTCCCACCAAGCAGACACTGTTCTCCTAGGCACCCAAAGTAGCAGGCAGGGAGGAGGCAGCAGCTCAGGCAGGTATCAGTCTGCCTCTGAACCACATGAGATGTTTCATCCCTAATAATACTTCATGCCTCAGCTGCCTTAATGCTGTACGGCACCCAGCTGAAACAATACTGGGGGAATCGGAGATGTTTTCCCTCTCGTTACTGACATGAAAGCTTTATTTTTAGAGAGCGACTAGCTTTTGAATCAGAAGTTTTGTGCTCTGATTAGTTCCTATAAAAGATATTTATACATTTATATTCCTTGTGGGAAATGTTGCTGAAAAACATTCAGGTGAAAAATCAGTCCTTGGCAGATACTCATTGAAATAGATCTGGTTTGGGTTGCTTGGTTTTTTAACAAATCAGTACATTTTTCAAGGAATGTAAACTTTCATGTGAGAATTGCCATTTTGCTGAGAGCCTAGTTTTCAAAGAAAAAAAATGATAAAAAATGTTCATTCATCCCTAGCTTCAAAATGAACTCTGTAATGTTCACAAATCCAACAATTTTATTATGAAAATATATGAGACCTCTCTTTTTCTTTAGAATGAAACAAATGAAAAGAAATATTTCATTGATAATCTTTGGTTTCTGTGTAGTGAAAAAAATATAGACTTACATAATGTCAATAAATTTCTTAAAAATTCTTAAACAGTTCAAGAAAATTTGTTTTTGTTGTTTTGGTTTTATTTTTGGTTTGGTTTGGGTTTTTTTGGATGTGTGTGGGGGTGTTTTTTGTTGTTTGGGTTTTTGTGGGTTTTTGGTTTTTGGGGGGGGGTTGTTTGGTTGGTTTGGGTTTTTTGTAGTTTTTGTGTGTGTGTTTGCTATTTGTTTCTTTCTGTTGTTTTGTTTTGTTTTAATAAAAATCCCATTTTACTAAGGCTGTCTTCATGACTTTAGTAAGACCTAGTTCATATTTTTTGAAAGTTCAGTGTTGACTGCATGATGAATTAGAAACTATATGTGAACATGTGGCATGACTAAATTGTAATAAATTTAGTAAGACTGAACAGTAAATTGCAAGTCACTTCAACAAGAGAGCTAATAGCTTTTGCTCTACATTAGAAAGAAAAGTAAATGAAGTAACCTTAAATGAAACATCTGGGGACAGTAGGTACTCAAGATGGTTTTGTGAGTGAATCACAATCTTGGTGCAGCCTTTTCCCTCCCTCTGTTACTATTGTACTCAAAAAGAATCTGCCCACAATAAATTGTCATTATTACTGCTTTGCTCTAATATAAATCTTTTATTTTTTTTCCCAAGGTGCTCTTGATAGCTTACTAGCTTATGTGAATCAAATCTTTTGTAATTCTTGTGAGGTAAAGAATTCCTCAAACCCTGAACCTCTCTATTTGTAGAAAATATCAAAAATACTGCAATGACTGAAACTTTCCCTGGTATTTCTGATCTTATCATACAGGATTTCTGAGAAAGTCACCATCCTTCAATTTAAAAGCTGAAAAACATATTAACACATTACAAGTATCATTATACTAAAAATTTGAGTATCACATTTTCTTAATTTATTCAATAAAACTGAAAACAGGAGACAATAAAAAAATCTCTTCTATATATTAATAGTCTATCTGTAATCCCTTCCAAGGAGATATGCTCCATGCCCATGTCTCCTGATACACATCATGGAAAATCATTTTTCCTGGATAATATTAAGAATTCATTTGACCTGAAGTGTCAGATTAATCAACTATTTAATAACTACTATGCATATGCATACTGCTAGTTTCTGTCCCTGTGTAGCCAAGTATTTAGTCACATCTATAAATCCCACCTCATTCCAGAGCAAGATAACTGATTAAATGCTTTGTTGGACAGAGATGGACTACTGAAACAAGACACTGGGCAGTATGTCAGCTCCTGACAGCAGTCAGATTTGTATCTTCCCAAGAGCCAAATAGAGACATCTATTAACTTTATTGAATTTCAAATCAAGCTTATAATATGTATGGCTTTCTAGTACTTTTGAACTATTTTAGTCAGAGAAAACAAATTAATATTATTTGAAATTTCTGCTAATAAATGAACAAATTAGTGTGTTTTTCTTCTGGGCTGCAACATTATTTAGTTCCTAATCCATATACTTTCTGGAGTCTACATCAACCAGCTGCTTTACGCTATAGCCAGTCTTACCCAGTGAACTAATTGTTACCACTTGCTACAAGACATTGAAGTAAAAATAAAGAGGAAGAAGCTGCTCTCTTAGGAGGAAAAAAAAAAAAAAAAAAAAAAAAAAAGTAAATCCATTCTTTTCCTTTCATACAGCTTTTTTTTTAAGGAAAATTAACTGATCAAAGACATCCACTACATAAATTTCACTGACATATGGCATTAAGTTATTGCCTCAAACTTTAGGTAAAAATTCTCTACCTGCTACATACATTAATGATTTTTCATCTTATGAAGTGAAAGTTAAAGCTATAGCTATTTGGTTACCCTGTGCTGGAAGAATGTTTAAACTGTCAACTCACTCAGATAAAAGAAGGAAAGGCAAGAATTCATCCATGTATCAATGAACAACAAACTTGCTAGCAGATTATGCTTTTATTTGTATCACAGAGACTAAAATCTCATTCCTTCAAAAACAAACAAACAAACAAAACCAAAACAAAATAGGAGGGGAAGGGTAAATATCAGTATGGGCATAACCTTGGTTTTCCTTGAAATTCAATTCTGTTAAACACAAATCCGCAGATTAGCTTTGCATCTTTCGCCATGTTACCAATCATATTTGTTCAATATACCACACTTCATTTTTTTGCTTTTATATAAAACAGATTATTCAGATACTATCTCTAAACCATTAAATCAGTCTAACCATGTATTAAAACATCTTGCAAATTCCTCAAAATGCTGTTTTCCTGACATATTTCTTTAGCAGTACAAAATCCAAATGTGACAAGGAATAAAGCTCTTTGATGAAAAGAGCTGGTCCTATAGACAGATCCCTGCTGGGCAGATGGTTATATTTAATAGTCTGACCTAATTTTTTAGAAGTGATCCAGAGATACCATAAAGCCTTATGGAGGAACTGGTCTGTGGTGTTGAAGTAACAGGAGGGAGCACTAGATATTTGTAACAGCAACGTTTGTTCCTCTGAGTTCAGTCCTAACAAAGCCCAGAGACATCAACTGCCACAACAGTCAAGGGCTCTGAGGATGGGAATACTTATTATGACTGACCTATCTATTGTATGATATGAAGCCAAACTAGCCATCTTTAGGAGCCGAGGAAAGCCTCCAGGAAGCATTTTTTATATGACTACTGAGTAATTCCTGATTTTCTTTGCAGCATTTTCTTTCTTGTATTTTCTCTCTTCTTATAAACATTACTAAACCTGAAGGCAACCAAATTGTATTATCTTTTTCTTTCCTTCCCATCTTTCTCCTCTCCCATTTTGCATTTAATATTTCCAGAACTACTAAGATCAGAGCCTGGTAATCAATCTTAGTGAAAGGAAGAAATACAGGCCTCAGATTTTAAAGACATGAAATCTACTTTTGTTCCCATTGCATTCAGTGAAGTTTAATTTAGTTTGAACCAAAGCTGAGAGGAGAAACTAGACCACAACAGGTGCTATTTCAGCACAAAACTCCAACCATGCCCGAAAAAAAAAATATCTGGACAAGAAATTTTATAGAGTACTAGATACATTTAATCCAATTTTTCTTCTTGCATTCATTTGTTCTACACAGTAGCAGACTAAAAGTGCACTTGAAACTAAACCCAGTCAATTTTTCACCTAGAAATTCTTTACAGAACTTATGAAGGACAAAAGCAATGTTCTATAGTCAGTTGTGTGTTAGCTAAACCAGAAACTTATAGAATCTGTGCTCAAAGACAAGGTGCATCAACCTCTTTGATGGCAAGTACTGTTATAGCACACCATAGTGCTCTGTCAAAGTAAGGGCTATTTACCCCAAACTGACCAATTTGTTCAAACATTCCTTGTAAAAGAAAGTGCAATGTGTCAGTTCACCTCAGCATCTTACTTTTTTTGAAAACTAAACTTAAGTCTAGTTGTTTCAATCTTATTTAACAATATTTTTTTAAAATGTACAGAGAAGATAATATTCTAATCTCATGAACACAGTTCAGTTACTACAATTGTCCTTATCAATATTCATCCTCAGCACACCAATCACCCAAATTGAAATGCTGGGTAAGGCTCCTGGATTTTCTCTCATGTCTTAATACTCCATTGTTTTACATTGATATAATAAGAAGCTGTGGGAAATTACAGTCCATAAGCTTTCCTCTCCTGTATGGCATACCCTAGGTGTTCCTGCATTAGCAGAGGGGTTGGACTCAATGATGGACAGAGGTTACTTCCAACCCCTAACATTCTATGATTCTATGACTGTTCATTGGTAACCCCAAAATAAGATATCAATATGTGGTCACATATCCATTATAACAATAGCAGAAAATGCTTTATCTCCTCCCATATGCCAGTTCTGCATCTTCTCTAGGACACTCAAAAAAAGAACATGCACTAAGTGACCAGGAAATGTATCTGTCCTCTTTGTATTTTGTTCACTACCCTGGAGAAAATAGGAAACAAGTGAAATAATTTCTATGTAAAGGCATTTCTTAGATATCTTCCTATGAAAAGTTAAGGAGCTTTACGTTAACAAGCACATTATGATTGAAGTTAGTAGTTATGATGTTAACAGACAGGTAAGTGTTAACTCTTTTTCAGTGTAAGAATTGTGTCTGAAGATATATCTCAAGAATCTAAAAATTTTCAAGTAGACAACATAGGAGGCTGTTTCACACAAAAAAATTCTATTAGGCTGAGATTGGAAGACTGAAGTCTCCCTAATGAACATGGCAGCTATTCTTAGACAAATACTTCTGTGGTTATGTGTGTCTATTTCTGTTCTCATCTCTATTTGTTTATTCTATCCAGAGTATACAAAATTTTAAGGCCAAAACTGTGCCTCAATATATATTTTAAGTAGTAGGTCTGAAAACTCAAGTGTCAATGTCAAAGAGATGATTTTATATATATAATAAAACACCAATCTCATATTTCATTAGGATATATTGAGAATTTACTATCTTCTTAATACTAAAGTGACTCCTGAGGATCTCCTGAGGATCTCCTGAGCAAGAAATCCTTCAGTCCTGTAATAACACTAGTGGAAGTTCAGTTAACAAGCCTACAGTCTCATTTCTTCACAAATTAGAAGAAATGGTCACCATTACCTTATCTGCATGTAGAACGGCATATGTTTGTGTCCTGCTTTGAATCAGAAAAGAGCTAATTCTTTTCAGTGATTTTATTTTTCAGCGATTTTAATTTTAGCTCAGTTTTTTCTCCGTCCCTGCACTGTCTGAAGTTAGCAGCACATTTTTGCAGACAGTTTCTTCTTCCAGTAATGACAACGTTCCATGTTTAGACCTACTGCCAAGGGCTGGGGTGGGCAGAAAGGCTCTTGCTTAGACTTGTTCCTGTGCAGACCAAGGTCACTGCTCAATCTTGTGCCCCACTATGGGAGGTGAAGTAAAAGACTGGACCTTCAGGGAGGACAAGTGACCCCAAACTGACCAATACAGGTTTCCATCCCATATACACCATATTCAGTATAAAGCTGAGGGATCATGAGGGTCAAGCCTCCTTTTCAATGGTCAGTCTCCAAGAATCTGCTTTCAAGGATCTGCCTTCAATCCCAATCCACGTGTTCTTGAATCCATTTCCAGAACCCAGCTCCTAAATCTGGTCCTCATCTGCCACTGAGTCCAGATTGGGACTTTCCCAGTGCCTGCTCCACAGCCTCAGTGGTGATGGTGATGTAATTGCCATCGTGGGGGTTGGATTTGATACTGGGTTTGTATATATTTAATGTATTGTATCTATTTCATTGTATTGCTATTATTTTCAATAAATCTTTAATATTATTATTTTCATTAAGGCTGTTTTAGTTTTCCTCTCCCTTATTCTCTTTCTCTTCCCTTTTGAGAATACAGAACATCTGACACTCATCTAGTGTCCAGTACCGCCTCTAAACCTTGACAACTTGTGACAGCTGTTTCAGTGTCTCTTGGACAACCTTTCATCCATCCAGCCCTTTCTTTCTGTAGCTGTACCCCCAGAAAAGAATCTTTGATAAAATTGCATATGAATCAAATATTTGTGCAGTATAATGCAAATATTTAATCTTTCTTTGGAGTAAATGTGGTGTGGTTTTTTGAAGTATTTAAGCATCATACGCCCAAATATACTTACGTGCTTACTGGTAAGCATATGCTCAAGGACCTGTGAAAGTAACATCAGTCATGCAACAAAGGCAGAAGCAGAATGGTAACACGTCAAAGAAAAAAAATGCTTATCCAGAAAACATCATCCTAAAGAACATTATATGTATTATTTTCCTCTATATGATCTTTTCAGGCATTTCCTGACAAAAATTAATTTAAATTAATAGAGTCAAAGTATGGGTTCCACAAACATTTGAATTTTTCTGTTATCTTGTTGAATAAATGAAAGTTGCTTGCATGATATATTTGTTGATAATACTATAATACATTCATTTACTGTGGGAGGTCTTTCCAATATCTAAGTATAATTTATTTTTACCAGCTTGAGTCTTCTTCTTCCCCTTTGCGATTTTTCTTTAAACATATTATTATTATTTGATTTATATAGCATTTCGCCCTATGTGCTCATGGTTCTTCAAGACATTCCACAGAGTCAAACTCTAAAAGGAAAGAAACTTCAATTATTCATAAAAGAGAAAACTTTTTAGTGCAAGCTCTAGAAAAGGAAATGTATAGCAGCAGGTTTCCCTTGGGTGCAGATTTTCAGACAAAGGTCACAAATTATTTTATCTGCAGAGCTGTTGATCATCAAATCTACCTGAGGACAATGTGAACTGCAAGTGTTCAGTATAGTACAAAACTACATCAAGTATATGACAAAAATCAGAAAGGAGAGGAGGTGAAAAACTGTATCAAAGTATAAATGATATAAGAAAAACAACAATGGAGAACATATATAACCAATGTCCTGAAAATCAAAGGTGCTGAAAAGCATGAATGGCTTGATTTGAATGCAAATCTCACTTTTGAGAATATCTTTTTGGAAGTAACAGGAAAAAAATCCCAACCTATTTCTAGTCACTGGTTAGTCCAAAAGATAAAAAACATTAATTTGAGGCCAGACCGTTTCCCACAGAAATGTCTCCCTCCTCCTTTAGTTCTATGTTGTGTTTTCTATGATAAAATGAAACAATTAAAATGGCATATTTCCAAATTAAATGTTTTGAAATGAAAATGAGAACTCAGACTTAATTTACAAAAAAAAAAAAAGTGGAGATTATTGTAAATACAGCAATGATTTGCAAATATACACATATGATCTGCAAAAATACAATATAAAATGTATTTTCCAGAATTTGTATTCTGGGATCTTCAGTTCAAAAGTAATCTAATATTAAGTAAATATCACTAGTGAAACCACAGATTTCAAACAGATCAGACCTCATTTTTAGTGTGATGCATAAAAGCTGTATCATCTGACCTGACAAACCACATCCTCACTACTTTTGACAACACACCAATTTGAAAACCAATTTATGCATTTCTTCATGGGAACTTTGACCTGTCTTTTTGCCTTATTCCTGCCTTTAGCATATGTTTGTTTGTCCTGTTGTGTTTTAATCTTAAATTGTAAATGTTTCTTGCTTGTAAATGCTGGTTACAGTGGGATCTGGGTCAGACACAGTGGCTTTTATGCTACCAGTATAAAGATAAAAATAATCATTAATTATAGCTTTAATGAAGGCACTTATTTGATATGCAAAGCTTAGCAAGATGGTCTAATGTAAAGTATTTTTAATTCTTTGTTATCTATTTTGATCTCTACTAAGCATATATCCTTTATCCACATAACTGTTACTCCCAGAGCAGCATTTAAAATTCCTTGCTTTCTAAGACAAGGTTATGAAATCTTGCATTCCAATAATGTATGCTCCTTTTCCCTTTTTGTTTAAAAAAAATGAGCTGAAGCTGTGATAAATGTTCTATGATAATCAACACAACACAGCAAAACAAAACACTCTTAGTAAGGGAGGTATGGACAAATAACAAGTAATGGCTGTTCATCTTGATGGCAGGATAAGACAACATAAAACATATATTTGATATGTAAAGAGAATCTCTTAAAGACATGATTTTGCATGGCCTGAAGCATTCTCTGTTCATTTCATCAAAATATTTTAAATATACATGAAATCCTAACTTGAAGTCTTTTATATTCACTTAAAATTTCTTAATACAAATTTCCTGTTTCATCTAGGGTTCTGATGAATCTAATCTGTTCAATCAAATCCAGCTAGTAGCTTTTCATTGTGCATCAGATGCTGAGTATGAATACACAGCAAATGTGTCTGACCAGATTCTCAGAAAGGTAAGGTGCTCTGATAATTTTTTAAGAGTGTTTCCTGGAACAAAAAGTAATTTTCTTGATTGTCTGTATTTTATGTCTTGTTCTTTTCTATTTGCCAGAAAGAGGATATGAGGTTCCTCCTTCTGTGCTTTTGAAATAATGAGTAGGTTAATTTTAAATAAAAAGTATTCTGCTTAGGTAGGTAGTGGGAGTGGACAGCAGGACAGGTAAATCACAAAAACCTGTTCCCACTTCCCATTTACCTTGGTTTCATTATATTGTCAAAGAAGCAGACAGACTGCCTTTGCCGATTGGAAATTTTCTGGCTTGCATTATTTTCTCTCTGAATGCTTGAAATGCACACAGCTTTAGGAGGCTTTAATTTAAGTAGCTATCTATTTTAAATACTTTGGGGATGAGATTATTGGCTGGATTTGAAGGTGGCTGCAATTTAGATTGTCAACAGAAACATTCCCATGATGAGACTGCTACATAAATGATGAACATAGACTATTCTTTATCGAAGCCTATGTAGGGCTTTATAACAAGTGGTGCAGAGCTGAGTCACCCCCAAATACTTCCACTGATATATATTTGCAATGTGTAGCAAAATCCTCAACTACAGTCTCACCAGCTCTAGCTCTTTGGACTGATACCATATCCTACTGTATCCATTTTGGATGCAGCATGTTGGATTCAGCCATTCTCCAGCTGTGGCAGGCATCCATGAGGTGAGCTTATTAAAAGATCCCTTTCTTTCTGATTACCTATCACGAACAATCGAGCGAGTTAAAAAGAACAAAAATTCTCATTAAAAAAAAAAAAAAAGAATACTATAGACTATTTATAATCTTAATTTGTTGATAATAAGTACGTTTGGAAAGATTTGGTGGACTTGCAGGAACGTTTCAGTAACAGTGTAAAACTGGATCCATGGATAAAAAGCTTTCAGAGGAGAGTCCTGGATTTTCCTTTTTGCATGAAAGGTGCCCACAAACCTCATCAGGACTTAGATATGCCAGGAAGGGAGAGGAATAGTGAGCAAGAAACCACTGATGGAACTGTTGGGTCACCTCAAGGAAAGATTTGGAAAGAGATGAGCCCTTACTGAGTGAGAGGGAAAGCAAGATCTGTCAGGAAGTACAGGGAAGGGTTGTTTTAATCCAAGATAAATTTGTACCCCAAAGACTTTCTTGGGTTCATCCAACAACCCTAACTAAGGTGCTAGTTGTGTACATGGCTCTCAGCTCAGCTAAATTCAGTTCAGCTCAACCAGGACCTAATTGTCTTTAATGGTTAATTTATCTGTCATTTTCGCAAACCTCACTTTCATTCCCTTCTAGATACAAGCCTCACTGAGAAGCATTATATTACAATCACCTTGCTTTTTTAATAATTTGAAAATCTTTTAGTAATAACCAAATAATTACTTTTTTTTTCTTTAAAATATAGTCTTTTATAAGCGAAGTTCTCAATAGTTCCTCCTGCTACACACAATAAAACAAAGAAAAAAAGTCTCTGTTGGATGTAAAGCTGCTCTGACAATCAGTTGTGTCTGGTTGCGTTGAGCACAACGAAGTTAGAAAATGTAAGTTGTTAAGAGCAGCCAAGCTGAGTTTGAGCTTTCTCCCTTCCTATTCCCCCCAACTCCACATTTCAATTGCATCTAATAGCATATTTTTTTTTTTACCATAACCATTACTGCTGCAGGTAATTCAATTTCTTGTATGGAATATAATTATCACGGGAGGAAACAAGAGGGGAAAGGTACTGTTCTATCTAATTTTCTATGACTCCCTCATCCAGAACTTCTGTCTTCCCCTGCCTAAGCACAATGCTGTACCATTTTATTTTGTGCTACCACACTGGTTATAGGACAAAATAAGGCTCATTTTTTCATACCTCTCTCTTCTGTAAGCACGGTATATAAATCACAGCAGAGTTGCTAACAGCGCGTGATTGACAATCTTGCTTGATAGACAATCTGTGATCCTTTCAGCCTTTTACTAATAAGCTCATTAGGATAGAAGAGCTGAAAATACTTTCTAGGATATAGCAATGAACCTCAGAAAATTCAGTGCATGTCTGACCACTCAAACTTTAGAGAATCAATCTTTCTTCAATCAAAACTTTGTCAGGTTCTGCTGAATGTCTTCTGAAGGTTACTGTGTGGGTTTTTGCTCTTCTTCTTCTCCTCTCTCTCTCTTTTTTTTTTCTTGTGGCAATAAAGATTCCTTCACAAACCCAAAAAGCCTCCCAACTAGTGTAGGTCAAGGTGAAATGATGCTTGCTTTTTTTTTTCCCCTTTTTTTTTTTTTTCTTTTTTTTTTTTCCCCTTTTCCAAGTTTAGCTTTTGAAAACCTTTTAAAAGATTTTTCAGGATTTTAAGGTATGACCTTATTTTGGATGAACTTTTCAATAAGCATTAATTTTAAGAAAAGCCTTAAGATACCTACAGCCTATTGACATTGGCATTTAGACTGAGGTTTCCAAAATGCAAATGAAAAACTACTAGCAAAGTAACTGAATAAGCTACTTTATAGTTCCCCTTCATATTCTGGTTCTGGTCAGACAATTATAAAAATCCCATTTGACACACAAGCATATTTTGAGGCTTTAAAATTAGTTTGAAAAAAAAATGATGTTTAAAAATAGCACTGAGACAATAAGTTCTTCTGAAGAATCCTGTTTGTAATAAGAAGAAAAATAATTCACTAATATCACAGTAAATATTTTACAAATTGTGTCTTTCTGGATTAAGTAATATATTAAAGTGACCAATATAATTGAAAACATGCTGACTCAGCAATATTTCTGTGTATTAAGTGTTCCAGGGAATGGGGCAGGATAGCTTTGGGGGACATTTCCTCCTACACCATAGAGAACTATATTACTATATTATTGAGGAACTGCAGCATATGGGACTGCAGTCTTTATTTCTTAAGTATCTGTGGTCATGCTGCTTCATGAGGCTGACTTTCCTTCTGGCACATGAACCACAACAGATATTTTGTTCTGTTAGCCAAAGAATAGCCCATAGATATGCACCACCTGTCTAATAATTGTTCCCTTTCAGTTTTCATAAAAGCAAAATTTTCTATCCTGGTTTTTCCTTTTTATTCTACTGATAGTCTTCTGCATCCTGAAATTTCCTCTTCTTTTTGACCTTTTCACTTCCTCTGATCATGTCAACCTCTCTTTTGTCTTAAACACCCCTTCACTCTTCTAACCCTGTTCTATCCTTCCTCTGAAGCGTCTCTTCTTTCAGCCACAACATCAGACACAACTGAATAATGATTATGAGGGGGGAGAGAGAACCTGCAGTTTTTCCAAACAAAACTAAAAAGTCTTAGTGGGTTGACATAAAGGAACAATAACATCAGTCAATAAGTAGCACTAACAAATCAATGTAGATAGTGAAACAAAGAATTAGACAACCACTTGCCTCAGGCAATACTTACAGATGCCAGAATTAAACTGAGACAATTAGACTGATGGCCATGGTATCTATGCATTTCTTTTACCTTTTCTTTACCTTTTCTTTTCTTCTTTTCTTTTCTTTTCTTTTCTTTTCTTTTCTTTTCTTTTCTTTTCTTTTCTCTTTTCTTTTCTTTTCTTTTCTT
>JANIJG010019482.1:109474-119543 GCA_024611175.1 Megaceryle torquata
TTCCTTTCCTTTCCTTTCCTTTCCTTTCCTTTCCTTTCCTTTCCTTTCCTTTCCTTTCCTTTCCTTTCCTTTTTTCTAATTCTTTCTTCCATTTACTTCC
Organism: Megaceryle torquata; assembly: GCA_024611175.1. Classification (NCBI taxonomy): domain Eukaryota; kingdom Metazoa; phylum Chordata; class Aves; order Coraciiformes; family Cerylidae; genus Megaceryle; species Megaceryle torquata. The sequence continues at coordinate 109,575 of JANIJG010019482.1, forward strand.
CAGAGTCTTCCTTGTTCAGAAGAGCCTGTGAAAGATAAGTAGCACTATATATCTTGTTTATTTCAACTATGTCATCAGAAAATCATTTAAAACATTCTTTCTAGTAAAAGGATGAGATAAGGACAATCTACTGAGGCATGAAATTTCAGATAGGTAGAGGCTGTGTGAAGAACTCCAGTGCAGCAATGCAGAATGCCTGTGCTGTCATGGTCACCTAAATCCTAACAGAAAGATTCTCCATACATATCATCTTAGACAGCTACATATAATCTGATCTTAGTACCTTCCTGTTTTCAGTGAACATTTTGGTTACTGAGATATGGCCTCTGTACCTTCTAGTCTCTGTTTCTGCCTGATGGACCTTAAATTCCCATTGGCTAGTTTCACTGTGGCTACCATATATGCTAGACACACTATTTTAAAGTCAGGTGGGTAGTGAGCAAAAGGGTGGATCTAATTGCTCTTAGGATGTGGAACCACCTGTTAAGAATGAGTGCTGTGCTTTTCCTTTCCTTTCTTTGCACTTTCATAGCCTCTTATGTCAAGGAGGAAGCCGCTCAAAAATACCCACCCCCTCGCACCACTCAATCACTCAGCTATGCTCCCAAGACAGCCACTCAATTGCTTATTGCCAAAGGGTAAGATTCAGAGCATCTACTTTAGTATCTAAAATGCAAAAATCAGGGGACAGGCTAAGTCTTCTAAGATGTTTGAGCTCTGTGAAGAGAGGGGATCTTAACTCTTAGGACAATACTCTAGAGAACTATGGAGCTCTGGAAAGCCTGGAGGCAGCTGCTAAGTATAAGCAGCTTAAATGCTGTGCATCAGAAAATAATGTACAGAACCACAGCATTTGGGTTTTGCCAGGCTCTGGCCTACCCACTACTCAGATTGTGAGAATATTTTTTTCTTTTAGACCACACTAAACTCAGCTATCTCCTTATCTCTCTATGCAGGATTCCACTTAGCATCTCTGGATTGTTGAATTACTGTATTCTTTACTTACACAGTGTGACACCTAACTTGGATCATCCTGCCCAAGCTGTCTGCATATTACCCTAAATGATCACTGGATCAGTTTATTTTTAGGTAAAGGGATTCTCATCGATATCTGCAGTCAGTACAAGTTCAAGTGTTTTGGAAAACTGCTTAGATAAGACACTCTCTTTGTCTGGTCATTGCAGTGGACAAACAAATTATTTGTTGGAGCTATATAGCCTTATCATTTCTGTGTTTTAAACATTTTACAAAATGAATCCTGGCAACTAAAATAGCAGCTACTAGAAAATAAATGAATGTAACCTGTTCCCAGCCCAGGCATGGTCTTACATACAAGAAATTACTTTTCTTACTAGGCGCATTAAATTGTTTATTACTGTACCTCATTTTCATTAATATTTTGAAGCCCAAAAGCGAGGCACCTTTAATTTTTTGTTAATTACCAATAACAAGTATTCTCTTGACAAGATGATATTGTACTACACCCTGTTTTGCCAAAATGTAGATTTAAGTTAATTTAAAAATCTCTAATTAATCATGTAGTTTTAGAATGCAGTTGTGCATTTCCTTTTAACTTGCAATCTTATCATTAGTATATAGTATTAATTATGGTTACCTAATATCTTGACGCTGTAACTGAATGCACAAAGTGCAAACAACTTACTGATAAAATATCCTACAGGTCACACAAAACCAATCTTATGCCAATTAATTAAAGCTCACAATTGCAGGCAGAGGAAATAACTTGATTTGAATGATAAAATAGGAAAAAAGCACAAATAAAACACAAGCAACAGGTTCTATTACTGAACTGTGTCTCACTGAGATACAAACTAAGACAATTAAAATGATCAATTCTTTTCCAAATGTTCATGTATATCAAGTAGAAGATATGATACCACTGCAGACAGCAGTTAAGAAGCCCCTAATGTGACTGATGACTAGTGAGACCCTTTGCAGTTCAAAATGATACTTTCCTCATTGTGATGAATGACTCGGCAATTAATGAAGAGATGCTCCTACTCATATCCAATTTCATAGCAGGAGTGTTTACAGACTGATGAAGCTATGGAGGAAAGTGTCCTGGTTTGAGTAAGAACAGAATTAATTCTGTTCTTTTGTTCAGAGATTTTACTTTTCAGCTCAGTTCTTCTAACTCCCTGACCCGTCTGAAGTTAGCAGCGTGTTTTCCCAGGCAGTGGCTGCTCTCAGCAGTGATAACACCCCATGTTTAGAGTCAGTACCAAGGGCTGGGGTGCAGACCAAGTCCACTGCTGGATCTTGTGCACCATGTTGGGGGTGCAGGAAAGTAGAAGGTGGCACCTGCAGGGAGGGGCATCCAGGACAGGTGACTCTAAACTGACCAGTGAGGGATTCCAGCCCATATATATCATATTTGGTATAAAGCTGAGGGATCAGGAGGGTTCAAGCTTCTCTCTGCTTGTCTCAGGTATTCTTCTAGGTTCTTCCTCACTTCTTCAATGCCTGGCATCTGAGAGGGACTCTCCATTTGCCTTCAATTCTGATCTGTGTGCTCCTGAATCCAGTTTCAGAATCCAGCTCCTGAACACAGTTCTCATCTGCTGCTGGGCCCAGGCTAGGACTCTCCTGCTGCCTGCCCCACAGCATCAGTGGTCACAGTGACATAATTGTCATCAGGGAGGGGGTTGGATTTGATAGTGGTTTTGTATGTATTTGTATATATTCCATTTTTATTATTATAATTTTAATTTTCATGAAAGCTGTTCTAGTTTCCTTTTCTAATCATTAGTCTCTCTCCCTTATTCCCTTTCTCTTCCCCTTTGTGGAGGGAGGGGGGTTAACAGAGAGTGTCTGTTATAGATGTAAGGGGCTGCCCTGACCCTAAACCATGATAGAAAGCAAGAAGTTATTAAGGAAATAGAGTGCCTGATCCAGAAGAAGTAGTAGATGAGGCTTTCTTCAAACTATTGTAGTAAGCCTCACATTCACAGCCCTCAGTGTTCATAGAAGACTTTTACTATTGCAGCATCTGCTGGAAGGACAGTACAGCACAATCAATCCAGGAGGTTTCTGAAGTGCACTGAAAAGAACTTCCTGACACAGGTGATTAAGGAACCAGCAAGGGGAGATGCTCTGCTAGACCAGATTCTCACAAAGTAAAATCCATAAGAGATGTGAAAATCAGAGGGAAGCTTGATGCAGTGACCATGAGATGGTGTTCTTCAGGTTGCTCAGAGGAGGGAGCAAGGTCAAAAGCAGGATACAACCCAGGATATTGGGACGACAAACTCTGTCCTCTTCAGGAATCAACCCAGAAGAGTCCCATGGGATACAGCCTTGGGCAGAAAAGGTGTCCAGGAGGCTTGGCTGATTTTCATGAATCACGCTCTCCAAGATGACAATCAGTCTATCCCAACAAGCAGGAAATCAAGCAAAAGCAACAAGAAGCCTGCAGGCATGCTCCTGGCTAAACTCAGAAAAAAGAAGTGTACAAGACATGGAAGCAGGACAGGTGACCTTGGAGGAATATAGAGACTGTAGGAGTAAGTAGGGATGGTGTCAGGAAAGCCAAAAGCCATCTGGCATTGTCTGATGAGGGACATGAAGCTGTGTGGGCCTGATTAGCTGGTTGTCCTGTATATGGTGTGTAATGGCACTCAAGATGATCTGCTCCATGACCTTACCTGGCACCGAGGTCAAACTGACAGGTCTGTAGTTCCCCAGATCATCCTTTCAGGCTTCCTTGTAGATAGTGCAGAGTGCATCCTTAAGAAGGTTGCAGATCATACACAGCTGGGAGAAGTGTTTAATATGCCAAATGGTTGTGCTGCCCCACAAAGGGATTGCAATACATTGAACAGATAGCCCAGCAGAAATCTCATGAAGTTCATCAATAGGAAACACAAATTCTCCATCTAGGTAGGAATAGACTCAAGCAGCAGTCGCATGCTGGGGTCTGACTGGCTGGAAAGCAGCTTGGTAGAAAAGGATCTGTGGTCCTGCTGGACAGCAAGTTGACCGTGATCTAGCAATGTGTCTTGCAGCAAGGGCATCCAACAGTATACTAGGTTTCACAAGGAAGACCATTAACAGCAAGTTGAATGAAGCAACCCTTCCCCTCTACTCAGACCTGCTGAGACCCATCTGGAGTATTTGGTCTAGTTCTGGGATCCTCAGTACAAGAAATACATGAGCATACTGGAAAAACATCTAACAAATTGGGCCATGAAGATGTTCAAGAGCTTGGAACATTAGTCATGTGAAAGGTTGAGAGAACAAGGACCGTTCAACCTGGAGAAGGTTCACAGGGGTCTTATCAATATATATAATACCTGATGGAAGGAAATAAATAAGAAGCTGGACCCTTTTCAATGGTGCCCAGTGAAAACTGACAATGGATACAAATAGAAACACCAAAAAAATCACTTAAACATAAGAACTATTTTACTACAAGTGTAGTCAAACACTAAAAGAGGTTGCCACAAGAGATTGTGGAGTCTCTGCCCATGAAGGTAGTCAAAAGTCAGCTGAACACAGTCCTGAGCAATCTGTCTTAGCTGACCCTGTTTTAGCAGGGTCACTGGACTAAATAGGCTCCAGAGGTACTTTCTAGCCTCAATATTTCTGTGATTCTGTGATAAGAAATAAAACAGGAGACCATAGTGTCATCTAGATTATGACTTAATTTCATACTGAGCATGCAGTATAAGCCAAGAATAGATATTTGCTTCGATTAAAAAAGCTACTTCTTCAAGTTTGGAGAAAAGTTTGCCAAATCACACTAATTTGTATTCATACAATGGGGGAATTGATCATGTTAATAATAGTATCAATCTTGAAACTAGTACCATCAGTACAAACTAACTACTGAAAAATTTGTCAAAAATGGATAGCTGTTGCCTGTAGGCATTTGAACTAGGTTTGTACATTCACAACACACAATGAAACCACACAAATGCATGTAAACAATACATTCCTTGTTAGGCCATCTGGTCTATAACTCCTGCCTCTGTGTTTGCTGACATGGGGTACCAGCACATGGAAGACTGACTGATATTTATAAAATATTTTTATCAAGTACAATATTGCTATAATTAGAATAACATTTACATAGAGATAAATCAGTAGTCAACTCTGGCATTTCCTAATATTCACATCCTAAGTGCTGGAAATCTAATTTCATTATTTTTGGATAGGCATGGATAATTTTCACATTTCACATAAATTAATTTAACATTATATTCTTGAGATTAATATACATTTGAGAATTTTATTCTTTATGGATGTTTTTATAATAAAGTAATGTGAGGTGCTTCAGAAAAATGATGAGAAAGATGTATCGGTAAAATTTGGTTTAATTTCCACCTCCATAAACAGGTATTTTCAAAAGTCAGATATAAGTTCTCAGAAAGCAAACTCTTCTATAGAATAGAAACATTTTTGAGAAAAAGAAGCAGAAACAGCTAAGAGTTACTAAGAATTACTAAGAATTGCTGACAGTGTAACAAGTACTTCATGGAAATGACAAAGGCATGAGTTTCCATTGCACAAGAAGATCAGTCTCTCCAGCTCTAACAATTCACACCACAGAAACTGACATATGACATGCCACAACATGGTAAGATAATATATTTGGATTTAATCTCAATACGTGGGGCTTTTTTTACCCCAGCAATAATGAAAGTGTCTGAGATATGTATATCAGCTAAGAAATGATTTGTGCAGTAACTTTTTGCTCCAAAAGCACATCCATCTATAAATATTTTTAAAATAAAAATAACTTGGGGCAGAGGGAAAATATCAAGATATAGGAAAATATCAAGAAATAGGGGGCTTGATTATGAATGAAGGAATTCAAAGACAATAACATTTCAAAAGAGGAAGAGAAATTTGAGCACTGCCAAATATAGCCACCAACAATGTAATACGGTGATTATTTTTTATAAGAGGCCAAACACTTTGATCTTACTTCAGACCTGTCTGTGACATTATTTCTATTAACAGTGAGAAGAAACATTTCAGCTGATTAGCCTCAAAAAATATCTGATTTCAAGAGGTGGTAGGTTTGGTAACATTCTTGAAAGGGTCAATGTCTTTAGGATTGTAATTTTGAGGAGCAAATCAAAAGGCCCAATTTGATCGTGTTTAAGTCAGACCTTAATTAACACAGTGGAATAGTGCTCATGTCCCTATTACTAAAGTGACCAAAAGCTACCTCTAAATACTGTCTTAGGTATTTAAAACATGGTCTGGGGAGAAATATGTTAAGGTTATTTGAGTAGTTATCATCTGTCTTCTTCAGTGTTTTGTTTGTAAATATTCTCTTTATACGAACACACCAAAGAACTGAGAGAAAAGCACAAGATCAATATACATAGCAATAATACTGAGCTAATTTCCTGCTGATTTAAGTCTAATGGGGTCACCTGAAGTATCACACCAGGGAAATAGACTCCTTTCTTTACAATCTCCAATCCATAGCCATGGGATTTGCATTTCTAAAATAATCTCATTGAAATAAAAGACTGCATGGAATGTTCTAAATTAAGCACAAATAAAGGAAATCCAGAGTTAATGCTGCATCACTGATGCTGTTCTTAATGGATTCCCCCGTGCCTGGGTGTTGTTGCAGCCCCAGTAATTCTTGCAGCGTTGCTGGTTTTCTGAGTTCATGAAAAGTGAAAACACAAGGGAACAAGTTAAGAATACAGGGACAGTCATGCTCTGAAATTCTGTGCTTTAGCTGCCTTAAATGACAGCCATAACAATATACAAGCAGTTTAACACTGTCAGTGTGAGATTTGGGCAGCAGGTTTAGTTTACTGTTGACAAATATAGTATTTGAGCCTGAACCATCTATCCTGGGATAGAACATGTTATAAAAGGTTGTTGACTAGAAACTCTGAATAATTCATTGCTTATGCTCTCTTTTCAGTAAGCTAGTAAGTCCCATTTTAGATCAAACTTCCCAGTATGGAAAGATGTTGTCACCTAGGATGATTGGAATTTTTTTTTTTTTTTTTTTGCTACTCTCTTGTTTTGAAATGAGCTCCAAATTGGAGTTCAAAGGGACAGAGCTGACAGGGATATTCTCTCATAATAATCCTGGCAGTGTGAAATTCACATAGATGGCTAAAGAAGAAGAGAAATAAACCTTGTTCTATAGTAAAGTAAAAAAACTAGAAATTCTTTGTGATTTTTCTGTGATACTTATGTTCATCACCAGCATCATCAGGAAAAAATTGCATTGAGTGAATGGGACAGAGCTTGGATGCTGTAGGAGGGTCTTTATCCTGGGGTGGTGACACCCTCTTTTCACTCAGCTTGTACATATGGATGTATCACAGGCATACTCCAAAGAGTGGGATCCTAATAATTTTAGAAAAGTAAAGTCAGTTTCTTAGTACTTCTGATAATCAGACTAGATATTTACAACAGGAAAAGAGGTATGTCTCTTATTAAATATGGTTACAGACATCTTTTTTTATTTAATTTTTTTTTCAGAATAACCTGACCATTCAGTACATGTATTAACAAAATCATTCAGCAGGACATAGGAAGCATAAGCATTCATTTAATGCCAAGCTGGTTTTCTATTCCTCTTTGTGTAAATCAAATCTAAGTGAAAATGTGATTATTTCATTAATCTTTTTAACTGACAAAGTATTATAACATAGCATCTAACACAACAGTAGTATAAAAATGTTATCTGCACGTTTCATGATCCCTAACTTTCTGACCTTTCACAGGAAGTTACTATGATAAAAAAATACTTCTTTAGTGAGTAATCTGTTTTCTGGATGGGCTTTTAGATTTGGTAAAATCAAGTAGCTACCTTTCTGAAGTAGCTATTTTGCATCACTGCAGAGTCTCCTGTTTCCTTCTAAGTTTATGCAGGGATTTCTCCCAATCCTTTTCAATTTTATTAATTTTGAAGAAGCTGTAACTCTAGTTCTACATGATGATATCCCAGAATTTCAGTATGCTTATTAGCTATAGCTGAATTGTTAATATTTAGGGATGGTTTACTTTGAGAATCTCTGGTATGGTTTGCTGGGTGAGAGAAAGAGAGAGAGGATTATAATTTAATATCAAGTTTCAAGTTGTCAGATGTTAATTTTAGTACTAGACTTGACCAAAAGGAATTGTCAGACTTTAATATCTGTCTAGGGACAATACCTGACATAAAATGTAGTTGCCTAAGTTGTTGCATGATTCATCATACTAACTCAGTAAAGTTGTGCATCTGTTTAAGTAAAATTTAACTGTATGGAAAAATAATGTCACCTAAAATTATGGATGAGTTTTTGGGTTTTTTTACATGTTGCATTCAAAATTATATTGTGAAGGAGATCCAAGAGGCTGACATTGCTGAGAAGACTCTCTAAAAATGACACTGCATATACATTTGAAAAAGATACTTAGAATGCTAGTCTACTGAAAAGTAAAAAAGCTTTAATTTACTTTCTAAAAATATCAGTAGTTAATTCTTCCTAAGATCCAACCTTACATTTCAATTACTCTAAAAGCTTAAGAACTTTAACCAAGTAAGATACCAGTAATTCACAGGGAAAGGCAGAAATTTAAGATTAAATCCTTTCTATAAGCCATTTTAAACATATTAGAGGCAAAATGAGGACTGAAATTATGGAAATTATAGGCCTTATGAAAAAGTGACAAAGTCTCTTTCTTAGAATAATAAACAGAACTGAAGCAATTATCACTTTCTTCTGTGGGGAAAAATAAATAAATAAATAAATAAATTTGAAAATAAAAGAAAAAAGTATGATTAGTAAAAATTCCAAAAGGGGATACATACGCTGCCATAGTTTGATACATGTCTGCTAGCTTTGGGAACAAATCCATCTGACCATGAGTGAACTACTTGCCAGTCTGGGAAGAAGAAAGAGGGCAGTTTTTTACAGACAATAGGTCTCTCAGCCCTTATCACTGTTGTAGAGATGGTAGATGTGTGAGATCACCATGTGAATGTGGGGTGGGGAGAAGCAGAAAGCAATCAGCAGATATCCATAAAACACTCTATTGAAGGCCCCATTCTGCCTTTTCATACCCATTGGACACCATTACTGAAGCTGATGTGCCACCAGAGTGCTGACCAAGTGTACTGCTGAGGCCTGGAGAATGTGTTTCAGTTATCTCCACGTGAGAGAGCTGGTGAAACCAAACAAATGGGAGGAAAGTGTCTGTGACATATTCACTCAGCATCTGCTGCCTTTCAGAACTGGTTGTTTTAAGTTTTTGATAGACTTACTTTTTGCCCACATAATAATGTATGAAAGATTAACTGTATGAAAATATTTACCAGATCACTGTGAACTTCTGAAAAAAGAAAAAACAGAGCTGTTTCTACAAACCACAGTTTTGCAAGTAAATAAATACCAATGTTACCTTTCAAAATGTCTCATGTATTAGAGCATTTCTGTGTTTCCATCCTAAAGAGAACATGTGGCCTCTATTATACATATATTTATATCTTTCCATTGAAAAGTCACATAATACAAGTCCACCACTAGCTAAGTCAGAATAAAAGGTGTTTCTGCAAGATGTCTAATTACACAGAATCACTGAATCGTTGCAGTTGGAAAGGACCTCTAGAGATCATCTAGTCCAATCCCACCACTAAACCAGGTTGGCCTAGAGCACATTGCATTTATTCATTCATCATCACATGAGTGATTAAGGGGGAAAGTATCACAGAATCACAAAATCACAGAATCACAGAATGTCAAGGGCTGGAAAGATCATCCAGTCCAACCCCCCTGCCAGAACAGGATCACCTAGACCAGATCACACAGGAACATGTCCAGGTGGGTTTTGAATACCTCCAGAGAGGGAGACTCCACAACCCCCCTGGGCAGCCTGTTCCAGTGTCTGTCACCCTCACAGTGAGAAAATTTCTCCTTATGTTTATGTGAAACTTCCTATGCCTCAGCTTCCACCCATTACCCCTTGTCCTATCATCGGGCA
>JANIJG010019483.1:0-31884 GCA_024611175.1 Megaceryle torquata
CTTCTCTTCTCTTCTCTTCTCTTCTCTTCTCTTCTCTTCTCTTCTCTTCTCTTCTCTCCTCTCCTCTCCTCTCCTCTTCTATTTCCCTGTCTCCCAGGATATTTGACTTTCTTTTTTGTACTGACTCAAATAACACTCCATAACTTTATGGGAACATTCTGTTGGATGATCTAGATTGAAAATGTAGAAATTCTACGCACCATATAAAACATTTCTGTTACATCTCAGATGAGAAAACATAAAGACTTCATTCATATTGTGGTCGTCGTGTCAAATCACAGCTTCTTAATGGGAAAACTGTAAAGTGAAATGGAAGAAAAGACCTTATGGTACCAGAGAAGAAGTCATATGCCAAGGGAGTGACAGTCTTCCAATGGATTCTTTTCATTGAACACATGGAGGGAATTCAGCTTGCCTCTAGCCACTATAACTTAGATAAAACCTTGACCAAGAATGAAAATCTAATGTAGCCATAGCTCTGCAGCTGCAGTAGCCCTTATCTCAAACCATCAGATTCAGAAGGACATATTCTTAACAGCTCCCTAGGTGAATTTGGCTGTAATGAAAAAGTTTTTTAGTTCTAAAACTATCTGTAATCTGTAAAGTTTCTCCATAATAGGGTTGGATACCTTTCTGAAATCCATGCTTCACTTAACCAACATTATCTCAAGTCTATATGGAAAATAAGAGCAATTAAAAATCCATTCTAGCATTCAAAAGACTTCATATGTGATTTTTTTTTCTGTAAAAGTCCCAGGTTTTGTACTTTTTCCACCACTTCCAAGTGAAAATCCAAAAGACGAGCGCAATTTATGAGATAAATATGATGGAAATGAATACGGAAGCTGTCATAATATTACAGAATTCTGAAGCAAAGTCTCATCTTCAAACTGGAAAAAAATTACATGGCTGAAATACAGGGTGTATTGTCTTCCATCCAGGTAGATGTTTCATGCTTTTGTCCAAGCAGACAAGATGACATTAGTCCCACTCTGCTCTAAAGTGGGATTTAGGCATACCTAGGGAGTTGCTACTGTTATCCATCTGCCATGGTCTTAAAGGCTGGTGGGGACAGATTCCACAACCTTCCTTAATATCCAGACTCCGTGATTATGGGTCTCATTATTCAGCATGCCCTCTGAACAGATAACCTAAATCCTTCCTGGTGCAGACTGAACCATTCTTTTTCCCTGTCCTATCCTCAGTGCCACGGGGGAACACTGGTTGCTATCATCTCTAAACCAACCTTTTATACATGGGAGGAAAGATTGGTTATCCTCATTGAGTCTTCTCCTTTCCAGATTAAACAACTCCCATTGCTGTAACCTTTCCTTGCAGATCATGTTTTCTACTAGCCTATCTCTTCAAAACATCTATGTCCTTGCTTCTAGAGGGCTCCCACCTCTTAAACAATTATGTCTTTGTGTTCCCAAGTATGTATATCTGTGCTTGCCAGGGAGAAACATCACTTCTTTGGATTTCTGATCATTTCTCCAATTTACTAAGAAAACACAAATCCTGATATTTTCTGGAGTTTCTGGAAAATTTATCTCAATAACATCATACACTGATTCTATATCGGTGCTGCCCAGTCTGCCACTGAGGGATTTTCAGCTCTGCGGACACTTCTGTCATACTGCATGTAGTAAATCCCCCTACTACATTTTCAGGCTATTGATAGTGCTGCTTTGAGTATTTTTTACAAGTAGTCCTACACCTGCTTTTCAGTGATCATATCCAGGACTCAGAAACTCTTCTTGCTGCAAGAATGACTTATGGGAATATGCTACAAAATTTAGTATAGTTTTGATTATAAGATTTACATGTTCCCTCCATTAATTTAACAAGTAACCTGGCATTAAGGGAAATTATATTGATTTGACATGATTTGCTCTTCACAAACTCATGTTTCATCTTATTACTCCTTGTCTTGCTTACAAATGGGTTCCAGTATGTTTCTAGACTTCAAAGTGAAAGTGCGACTTGCTTATAATTGCTGTCTTGTCTTTTTATTAGAATAAGTCCTGTGCTTGCCCTTCTGCAATGCCCACACATTCTCTTGTGTTCTCAGATGACAACTTGTGTTCTCAGATGCAATTTCACAAAGGAAGTCCTGTGATGCTCATAACCATGTAAATGTTCATATCTTCCCCCAGCCAAAGCCAGATCTCACAGTGTTCTGGCTCACAGCTGTGATCTCCCTTCATCCTTGGCCCAAAGGCTTATTCCACTAGCCAGATGCATCTGGCTATCTTTCACCATGGGTTGAGATGGTCATCTCCTCTCCATGGGTAATCTAACATGGGAATCTACTTTCTCCTATCTGACTCTCCTCCTTTATGTCATGAGCTCTCTGGTTGCATAGTCCTGGACATTATCCACTAATACATCCTTATCCTTCAGTTCAGGACCAGATGCAAGCATGCCCGAGAGGTGCTGAATTGCTAAAATGAGCTGGACTACTGTCCTCTATCACAACAGTAAACAAGGGGACTTTCATTCAAAAGTAAAAGGGAGAAAGTTTAAAATAGATCAAAGAAGATATATTCTCTACAGTGTATTGTCACATGATATCAGTGTGATGGGATGGTTGTTGGGCTTCTTATCTCAGCCCTACTCCTCTTGGAGACCAAGGCCATATTCCTCACAAAGACCAAGATCCTAGATGGATTAAAAGAAAACTAAATGCCATCAAGATATAATTATTTAATAAGAATCTTTAACCAGGTTGTGGTTAAATACTGCAAACCTTACCATCAAATACCAGAAGTTAAGAGGTCTCAGTTGAGGTGCAAACAGTTACAGGCCAGTGAATTCTCTGAAATGATTTAAAGGGGATAGAAATGGGAATATTTTAAGCCACCAGGTCTCAGTTAATGTCTCCCTGGTGGAAAAATTGGAACTGTCAGATAGCAGACAATAAGTTCTTATAAAGCACTTCACATTACTGTCTGAAAAGAGGTGGACATACAGTTTGGTGGGCAGGGAATAAATTTAGAAAATTGATGGCATAAAGAAATTTCTACTTAATGAAGAAGAAAGAAAGATTTCTGGACAAATCACAATTATTTGCATCCATCGTCAAAGCCTTTATTCTTATTAACATCACAAATTATTCCTATTAGCAACCTAAGCAAGACACAGAAGTAACTGTGTGAGTGGTCTAATCAGAGTAGAACCAACTGTTTATTTGTAGTCTGTTGTGTTGAGTTTTTATTACTTTGCTCAGCTCTAGGTTCACAGGAGGGAAATAGTTTTCACTTCCTTTTCTGAAATCACAGTTTCTTCTAGCTGTGCTGCTTCTTCAGTGTGCAGACCCAGAAGGAAGCAGCATTACTGGTACTGTAACAAATATAAAGGAGAAACACCAGAGAAGGAAACATCTGATTGTGATCTTGTCTAGTAGTAGTTTACAGGCAGCTTTCCTAGAAGTAGATGGTACAGATACTCAAGAACAAAGGTTATGGCTTCTGAGGCCCCCAGAAATTCTTACTAGAAATGTATGAATAAAGGATTTTGGGTAGGAGGGGTGGATGAGCCATTTATTTTAAGAATCACCTTCAGTTGATCTGAAACAAAAAGCTTTCAGTGCTTTTTGTTAATGACATAAAAGGAAATGAAAAGAAAAAGTGCATGGCTGTTCAACCCACAAACATGCAGTTTGAGCACGAGGAAACTTTTCTGTGTATTTATACTAAATAACTGAATGCTAAATTTAGTAACAATCCCAAATAACTGTCTGAGTCCAGTTTGAAAAGAAAAACCTGTTTGAAACGAAAAAGAAAAACAACAACAAAACAATTAAAATACATTGAAAGGATGATTTCCCAAATTAAATCTGAGCTTGTGAGAAGTCCTGTGGGGCTGCATGGTTTGGATGAATCTGAAGGCATTTTGCCCAGCCCTTGTTCTTTGTTCAAACTCTTTCACGCTCCAGCTGTCAGTTTCCTTGCTGGTTTCCTCAGCTTGCTCAGCCTGTGGCAGCTCTCTCACTGTCTTTCTCCTCTTCCAGCCCAGGCGTGGGGACATTTCTCGCAGAAGGATCCACATTGTTCGCAGGCAAATCAGGTGTCAGAGCTTTTACTAGACGTGACTTCCTCTTGAACACAAAACTGCACTTCCAGCAATACATCACTGCTATTGTACAGGTTAGTTTGCAAAGAATTTTCTGAGGTCTGCATCCTTCACTGCACAAGGCCAGACCTTCAGTTATTACCTAGCTCATTATGAGGGAAATGCACAGCTGGCTGTGGGGGCTGCTGGGTGGCATGTCTCTGCTGCTGGGAACAGCTTTGGCCCAGTGACAAAGAGAAAGGAGATCTGCAGAGGCAGGAGATCTCCTGGAGAAAGAAAATGATGTATTTCCCCTTCTTCTCCCCCACCACGTGTAGAGTTGGTGCTTAGTGATATGGTTTAACAGTAGACTCAGCAGTGGGTTAATGGTTGTACTTGATGATCTTAAAGGTCTTTTACAGCCTAAACAATTTTTATGCTTCTGTGATTCTCAGATGGCCGAATAGTGGCTCAGGATTTTTTTTTTTTCAGCTGGTGACAGGTGGAGCAGATTCCTTGCTCTTTTGTTCTGTATCTGGAGGTTTGACCCATGACTAGGGAAAATGCAAAGGTGCAGTGGATGCATTTGTCTGTGGGGCAGTAGCAGCAGGGCAATTTGGATGACTCTCAAATCTTGAAAAGATGAGATGGTCAGTAATACTAATAATACTGCAGGGCAAGAGTACACATCAAGAAGAAGGTCTAAGAGACACTTTGAAGGCTGGGATCTCTTGTAATGCAGCCATTTATTCCTGGGCATCACAATTTCCTCCCCACTATATGCATGGAAGTATATTGATGAAGGTAATATATTAGAGGTTGTTCATCTGAATTTGCTAGGTGGGAGAGGATTTATACTATGGTCCTATGCTATGTTTTTTGCAGTGTTTCCATAAAGTGTCATCAGGACTAGAAAGGCTAGTCCATGAATAAAGGCTCAGCATTAATCTGTCAGCTGTTGCATGTGACTTTGAATTGCTGCAAATCTTATTTCAGAGCTTCTCGACACTGAAATTAAAAGAAAGCCCATGCCAGAAGAGTCTAACTTCCACTGAAATTTTCCTCATGAGTTAGAAATCGAATGGATAAACAGCATTCAGTCCAGCAAACCATCTTTTCTCCTTTTCCCTCCCTGCTTTTCAGACAGGAAGGGTTGTAGCAGGAGTAGAAGGTGACATATGCTGTGGACCTGAGGAGAGCAGAGAGGATGTGTAAAGCTGGTAGAACGGGTAGGAGAGAGGAAGAATGAGTTAGCCTTTTTCACTCGTGTGGGTGGGAGAAAGGTAGTGCTATTAAACACCATTCAGCTCCAAAGCAATGAAAAGAAATGTGTATGACAGGCTGTGAAACTTCCTGTGAATCTGACTCATTGTTTGAGCTAACATTACCTTTCAGAGACTGGAGCGGCGATATGTAGCCAGCCGGCAACGCGTCGCCAGAAAGGGCAGTGAGGGAGCTGTATCACAAATGTTAATCTTATGAGGATATCTTAATTTATCCACGGTTGCAGAAACAACACATTATGTGTGTGGCAGCAGCAGCATCAGCCAGTCACAGTGCTGTGTGTCCTACCCACATGCAATGGGAAGCTAAGGTCACCTCTAACATGACAATGTCAGGGGTTGCTTAGGATAGCAGGTTGCCATCACTGGCAAAATGGCCATGTGCTTGCAATTTATTTTGCCTATGAAAACTGCAGCTATGGAACTGCAAGGCTAACCCCTGGGTTGCCCTTCCAGCCCCTCACCTACCATAAGGAGGTCTTTCTCCTCAGCATTCCTGGGTTGAAACTCTGTCTTGCCTCTGCAGATAAAAATCAAGAAAAGGAGTCACAAAAGGCTCCATTTCTAGCTCAGTGAGATTGTTCATAAGTCTGCTTCCAAGGCTGCTTCGGTCAGTAGGAAGCCTTGTCTCCTTTAGGGAAGACTGTCTAAGGACTTCTTCATAGGAGTGAATCTTAAGGAGCATCTTTAATAGTGTGGAATAATAATGTGTTTGCTAGCACAATGGTGATGGTACCTTGGAGGTAGGTCATCAGATCATAATGACCATGACAGGTCCCTCAACACCAAAGTAGTTGTGGCAGCTGAGTACGTGTTCCTTGGGTTGGGTAGATTTTTCCATGGAGGTTTAAGGTGGAACTAAAAGGTGAAACATGGATGTGACCTGGTGGTGAGAGAACACTGCAGAGCCTCTGTCTTGGTGTGTGTTCATACTAGGTAAGAGCCCTGGGTCAGCCTTGAGCAAGCCGTGCTTTGAACAAGGAAGGTCCCTCTTCTTCTCTGCAGTGGGTGATGATCACTCCTCAGCTGTTCCCAAGTAACAGGGTATAAGGTGTAAGCTCTGTAACTCCTGCCTGTGTTCATGTAACATGGCTGCAGTCCATCCCTGCCCGTAAACCCTTCCAGACATCAGATAGCACCAGGCTACTGACTAAAAATGTAGGAGGAGATTCAAGCTGCACTGATACGAAATGTGTCCAGTTTTCTTCCCCGTGCCTTGGTGACTTGTTTTGATTTTTAATAAACTTTTTTTTTTTTTTTTTTCCCCTGGGAATTTTAAGAAAAACTCTAATCCTTCACATAGAAGTGGAGGATGATTACTAAGGAGGACCATTCAAGGGTTAAATTTACAAATTTGTAGTATGGTGGAAAGTCCATATCCTTCATATGAAAATCCATCTTCTCTTAAAGACATGGACAAACCAAATGATTTCTCTATGACTAGGCTTTGGCCTTTGCTGTTCAATCAAGAAGAGTAGGGAAATGCAGTCATTCTGCTTTCCCAGTCTGGATGATGTCTGTGTTGTAGATAGGTCTCCTTCAGGGCTATTCCATGCAGGGGTGCCACATACAGGTCCTAATGGGTTTGGGACAGATACACAGGATAGAATCTTAGAATGTTTTGGGTTGTAAGGGACATTTAACAGTCATCCAGTCCCACCCCACTGCAGTGAGCAGGACCATCTTCAAGTAGAGTAGGTTGCTCAGAGCCCCTTCCAACCTCATTTGGAATGTTTCCAGAGATGCAACATCTGCCTGTGTCACTGTCTGACCACCCTCAGCATAAAAAATTTCTTCCTTAGGTCTAGTCTAAATCTCCCTCTTTCAGCTTAAAACCACCACGCCTTGTCCTGTAACAACAGGCCCTGCTCAAAAGACTGTCCCCATCTTTCTGGTAAGGTCCCTTTAAATACTGAAGGTCACAATAAGATCTCCCTGAATCCTTCTCCTCTCCAGTCTGAACAACCCCAAGTCTCTCAGCCTGGCCTTCCAGCAGAGGTGCTCCAGCCCTTGGATCACTTGTGTGGCTCCTCTGGCCCTGCTACAACAGGTCTATGTCTCTCCTGTGCTGAGGTCTCCAGAGCTGGACCCACCACTCCAGATACTGTCTGCATTATTTACCATACAGGCACCTGGCCGCTAGGAAGTGTGCTGAGACCACCATATGGATTTCATCTCCTCTACCAATCAGCTGGGAGAAGCACAGCCCTTAATTTCTTTGCTTTAGGCTGAGTGCTCTGAATTGGGTTACTTTTGAAGTTGTAAACCCCTTTCCTCCTCCCCTCCCTGTCCCACACACACATCCTCCCCTTCCCTCTGAGGGAAGTGCTGCCGCATAACGCTGCAGGGAAAGAAACAGGGATGACTGACACCAGATTTATTTGAAAGGTGCTTTTAAGGCATCAGCCTAGGGACGCTGTGGGAAGTCTGGCCCCAGGAGGTGAGAGGTAGCTCAAGAGTCAGAAGAGGAAGGTGGAGCAGGGCCAGCTAAAGCCAGGTTAAGCCATCTCTTCTGTTTTTTGCTTTTAAAGTTTAAATCCTTTTGCCCTCAGCTAATCTATCATCTGTTTGTCATATAGCTATTGATTTTACATGAAGGTAATATTGTGCCTCAGTTCCACATATTTATATACACGTACATAGAATAATAAGTAGATTAAAGAATAGGTAGGTAGAGGGATGAACTGATATTTTGCCCTTCTATACTGTACTGAACACTGGTGTAATACTACTTGAAAAAAATCAATAAATAACAAACCAGATGATAGAGTCACTGGAGGAAGCCCTGTGTGTCTGTCAACCTACATGACTTCCACCTTGTCATAAAGGATCTCTTAAGACCATAAACCATCTTGTTGATTTGGGGGCAATTACTTCAATATTAAATACAAACAAAAGTCTTCCCCCCTCCAACATCAAAACCTCTGTGTTTAACTCAATGACCCAGTGAAATAAATGGGATGTGGACAGGTTTTGATCCCAGCTCTTTGGAAAGTTTCTATCTAAAGCACATTTGAAGAATAGCAATAAAAGAATATTTCTAGCAGATTTAATTACTGCGTGATAACTTGCATACCCATACTGGTATGCACACATACCAGTTAGAGGTCTCACAGGCAAAGAGCCCTAATATTGCAACTGGACTTCTTTGTTACTCTTTAGATTTATGTGGTTACTCAATATATATGTACATCTATACAACCTCTATCTATATATATATATCTTTATCTCTACATTATATATAGTATATAACTCTAGACATCTATGTATTATAAAGGTGTGTTTAGCATGTCTGTGCAGTGTACGTGTATTAGAAAGCTGTGTATATTTGGAAAAAATCCTCTATGTTGTATAATGCAGACAGGCAGTCAAAAATTCAGCAAGGATTCCAGGCGGTGTGAAGGTAAGTTGAGTGAAAATGTTTATGCGAATGTTCAAAGCTGGGGAAGTTTGAATCTTGTACAATACAATTAAAATGTGTATTTTAGTGATAACTGAATCAGAAATAAACACAAAGAAAATATGAGAGAAGAAAGGAGGAAAAAATTACGCACTGCAGACATGCTCTGAATTAATTTACTAGGTAGAAACCATGATGTTGATGTAGATACTGTATCTGCAGCTAGCTCCACAGTGAGAGGAATAACCTCTTTCTAATACTGTGCTGATATGAAGGACTTTGACACAGTTTGAAAACACGAGTGATGCATTAGAGTTAAAAAATAGCATTTCTGCAATATAGTGTCCAAAGGAAATAATTTATGCTGCAGGCTTTTTTGTTCTAGTGACGATTATTTTATGAGAAATAGGTTTTGATTTCTAAACTTAGCCATGCTGCCCACAGACGGTACTTTCTGGGGATTAACGATTGATCTTTCCATTTCTCAGCCTTCTTGGTTCTCTTCACATCTTCTGCTTCCCAATGTGTGTGTGTATGTGTAAACTCTGTAGCCAAATGCAGAACAGGCATCTGGCAGAAGCAGCAAGCCACTGGTATACAGACATATTTCAGTCTCCAAATTTTTACCACATCTCCAGTTAGAAGACTGAGGATGGCAGAAAGATTAAAGTTTGACATTCATTTCCATTGCCCATTGAGAGAATGAGGGAATTCCCTTTCTTTGGTGTTTTGAACCCATAGAATAGATGCTTGAAGGCTGAAGTCAGTATGCAGGAAAAACCTTTGTTGATTTGAAAAGAGGTGTTATCAGAGCAAAGAGTTCAGATTTAGAAAGGCAACTCAAAGGAGCACTCAAGCACATGTTGAAATCTGTTCTTCATGATGGGACTAACAATCCTTGCAATTTAGGATAGGAACTTGCACGTGGTTTATTTCCCTCTGGCCCAATATTATTTCCCAGGTTACTAGCAAGACATCAACAAAGCTTTCAGGTGAGCAAAAGTGGTAGTTCAGTTGCTGGTGAACTGCTAAACAGTTACTATTCCCAATTATCTAAGAACCAATTATATCTGTATATATTTATTAACCTGTCTTCTTCAGCCCACCTTCACTCACATGCAGGGTGAATGTTGATCTGGTGGGACTCTAGCCTGGTTGTCTCCAAAGGACATCTACTGTGTATATATTACATATAATTAATATCAGGCTGCAGTTTTTGCTGGAGCCGGCTGCAGGCAGCAGAACAGCTCTTGTAAAAATTCCCCATTGGAATTATCCTTCCAGACCCAAATTACCTTCTTCATACTTCAAATTCTTATTGGAGGTGAATAAATTTGAAGCATGGTACATGGTCACTTTATAGTCAAGAGAGCTCAATAGTCACCTGCTGAGGGTGATTCACATTATCTCATATCAGAATTGTTCTGTGGGTATTGCTATCTTATCTCAACAGCGACTACTGCCTACATTAGGTGATCCTTTTAATGCCTTTGGTGGGAGAAACTGGTCCTGGGTCTCTGACTACTCATCCACAGAGCCAGGCAAAACCACCTGAAACAAGTGAGAGAATTTGCTATTCATGACTTCCTCATTACTTTGTTTCAAAATTTTAAAATCATCATTTACTTAGGCAATGCAGAAAATACCACTCAACCCAGAAGCCAAATCAAACATAACTGGCAAATAAACCATTTAAACAGGCAATGATTACCAATAGGTTAAAATCTGTTAATATAAAACACTGGCACAAATTCTTCTGAGTAACAGATGTATTCTCAGAAATCAAGTGTAATTATAGAAAACTGAAAATTAATGACAGAATAATTGTGTATTGGCCTATTATCTGAATTGCTTCAGATAATTCAAATTATCACGAAGACTTCAGATGGCTTATGCAGCCAACATGATCTCTGGGAATCAAATTTTCTACCCAGTGACCACACAGTGGGCTGAGTAACCTACAATCGCATCCTGCCATTTTTGACTGCGTGAGCTGGGTCACTGAATACCTGCCTGGGTCTGAGAAGGGTGTGGGTGGCCTTTGTCACAAATCTAGAGTGAGACTTAATCATACATTACATGCCTTCAGGCAGACACTTTTGCAGCAAATAAGTGTCTATAAAGCTGTACCAATACTATAAACATGATCAATAATACAGTAGAATATTCTTTATAAGAGCACTCCTATCTGGGATTTTCCATTTTGTGCTAGAGACTAGAGAAATACAAATAATTCTGAGTTTTTATGACCTGTTCCTACTTCTATTTCACAACCCACTTTCCTTGCTGACTGTTGCGAGAAAGTTATTGTTAAGCACTGATGACCTCTGCACCTTAAACTCTGTGCTAATCCTGGCATACTCCTTTGCATTTCAGTTTGCCGCATACCTTAACGTGAGACCTGCATGTTTTGTGTTGCGGAAAGGAATTTTGGGCTCAGAACCTGTCTTTCATGGAAACATGTTCTGCTAGTGGAAGCACAAGTGGTTCAAGCGTATCTTACTTTTTGATGCTGCAGAAAAGAAATGCTTGGAATGAGGCAGCTTCAATCTTTACTTAGAGAAACAGGAAAGCTAGTGGTTGGGAGAACGTCATCACCCATTTCTATACTCTTGGTTATGATTAAATAACAGGGTCAGAGTTGGATTTTTGGATAGCTGCCGGGCCTTTGTTACCGCTCTTTTTGGCTACATCTATTTTCTATCTCAGGAAATAAGTCAGAGGGCAGACTGAAGCTGCCAGCTCTCCACTAGCTAGCTTTGTGGACCCAAGATGCCTTTATGCAATGCAGCACACTAAGCTGTTCAGAATGCCTACAGATCCCATCTGCATGTAGTCTTGGGTCCCTCCTGGAAAAGACCTCAGATTGTTTTTTTTTCACATCCTAGGTTGGGTGACTTTGGCATGGGGGAAAAAAAACAATTTGTGCCCAACATGTCTGTGCTACAGATGTGTGCTGATGAGTAAATTTAGGCCATGAAGCAAGTCTGGGATTAACACAGGCTCAGACTCAAGGTGTTCATAGTGGAAGGGGTTTGGCTTCAGATTCAGATGGTTATATTTATATACAAATGGACTTTGAAGAGTCACTCCCCTGTGCCTGCTTCATGGTGCCCTCTTGGCTGTGGTGATTGCACTCCCAGCATCTTTACTTTGTTACCCATGACTATGGCACTGTAAGGTCCCTGTGTGGGCCCACAAAATACGAAATCAACCAAAGTTCCTATGTATCTTTGCTCTGTTTGGTACAGAAAAAACCAAACAGGAATAGAAACTCACAATAGGAAATGAGCATCTGGGCATCCTTAGATGTCAGAGGACTAATTATCCAAAGATTTACAGCATCATTAAGGAGGTTTTCCACAGACTTTGTAAAGGAAGGAAGGAAAGCGGGAAGGGAGGGAAGAAGAAATAAGTAAATAAGTAAATAAAAGTAATAGAAAAAGAAAGAAAACAGAACACTGAGCAATTCTCTTCAGAAAAGTAGTTGTAGTTCATTGAACCTTGTCTTCCTTTTGCCTCCCTGATCTTAGGTAAATATTTGAGTGAAGTCCAAACCAAATACACACACCAAAATAGCATAGGGTGTAACTGATACAATCTCCAGTATTAATAGGAAAGGCTACTTTGAAGGGGGAAGGGAGAGACCTTTTCCTAGAACAGCTATTGCTTAGGTGAAGACTATCGTACCCTTTGACTATACAATGGGAATTAAGTACTTCCTATAGCAAGCATGACAAAATGTCCCATTTTAGAAATGTGGCCATTGCTGAGGTGGTGTAAGAGCTTTAAATGTTCAGTGCCTTTTTACAGTGTGTTCTGGTTTGAGTTAGAACCGTTCTGTTCAGTGATTTTACTTTTCAGCTCACACTCTTCTGTGTAACTGCACTTTCTGAAGTTATCAGGATATTTTTGCAGACAGCCTCTGCTTCCAGCAGTGATAATGCCTGATGTTTGCAGTTACTACCAAGAATTGATGTGCAGAAAGGCTCTTACTTATACTTGCTCTTATAGAAACCAAGGTCACTGCTAAATCTTGTGTGCAGCATTGGGGGTGCCATAAAATGTGGCACCTGAGAGAAGAAGTGGACAGGACAGGTGACCCAAAATGTACCAACAAGGTATTCCATTTCATATACATCACAAGGATTAAGTTCTCTTCTTCAAGGATGCCTATTCTTCTGCCTTCAGTCCCAAACTGTGTATTCCTGAATTCAGTTCCCTAATCCAGCTCCTGAACCCGGTTCCCATCTGCTGCCAAGTCCAGTCTGGAACTTCCCCAGGTAGTGGGGTTTTATATATTAGTACATATATAATTTTATTGTCATTGCTTCATTAAAATTATTTTAGTTTTCTTTTCTAATCCATAAGTCTTTCTCCCTTATTCCCTTTCTCTTCCCCTTTGGGAAGGGAAAGGGTTTAATAGAGAGCAACTGTCATGCATGCAGCAGCCAGTGCAGCCCTTACCCTTGATGCAGAGCTTTTTATGAAATTGTCCTAAAGTCCCTCATAAATGTTTTGACCCCAAATATTGCAGTAAGTAATCAGGCAATCTTTGCTATACAGGAATAACTTCTCTAAATTTCTGTGGATACTATCTGTGTGTTGTGGGGAGGAGGTAAGGATGAAAGGCAATGTATCAGCAGAGAGGAGAAATACAAGTGACAGAAATCAAGTAACTTTGGGCCATCTGCAAGACAAAAGCCCATTGCATAATGTTATGAGCACAGCTAAGTCCAAGGTGTAGGTGCTCACCTTCTTGGTTAGGCAACAGAAGAGACAGATAGGGCCAGAGAAGCTGTTGGATGGAGATAGCCTGGGTCACTTAAAAGCCTGAAGTCAGCTGTGAGGAGGCTAAGCCATTCATAATTTCATGCCAAACTCAACTGCTTTGATGAAGGCATTACACCTAATATGTGCTGAAGATGTCCTCACATGTCTACTGTGTCTAGACTTACCGACCTTTAATATTCTGCAAATTGCAGGAATCTAGAAGTGTCAGGAACACTATGGTGGTCAAAGCCTATGTTGCATTTTCACAGGTGTAAATGAGCATAACCCCACCTGTGGTTAGAGCTGCAGACATTTAGACCAGGTGAGGAGCTGGCTCCTTGCCAGTGTTGGCTGTTACAGAACATATAAAAGGTCTTTATATGAAGAGGAGTTTATGGAAGGGAGTGGTGGCTTATTACAAAGATGGGGTTGAGCCTGCCTTTGGGACAAGTCCATGGAGCATTTCAGGAGACAGCAAAACCCAGGCCCAGTGCAGCTGGCACAGGATTTCTGGGGATTAAAAAGGATCTTTGGCTTTTTTTACAGTTCTGAGCACAGGTTGACCCTTGTGTTACTGCACTCGCCTTTGTGCAGCTCCCACCATTGCTTTGCAGTTCCTCTCTGGAGGACCTGTGATCTTCTGGGAGTGTTGCTGCTGGCTGTTAAAAGGCTGCTGCATTTGCCCCAGAGGAGAGGAAGGGTACAGATGCGCACCAGATTTCCACATTTTGTGAAAGGAGCCTTATAATTATCTTATACATTACAGTTGGGAGCCTTAGGCAAAGGGTAGGCTCCTGTGCTTTCTCTTGACCCATTGTGTGAAGTTTCATGTGACGAAGGGTGGGGAGGTGACTGCCTCTAGATGTCTTTGTCGTGTAATGATAGTCATTACGTTACAAATGGGGCTGGGCCAGCCTGCCTGGGCATGGGTCGAGGTTGGATGGTGTGGCTGCAGGATGTGTTGGGCACAGACATCACTGGTTGCTGGAAGCTGCAGCTTTCTCAGGGGGCTCCAGAGGGTGAGCCATGCTCTGGGGTGACCATGCAGCATCCTGATGTCTCTTGTGAATGTGGAGCCCATCAGCTGTGTGGTGAAGGTTAACCCATCTGCCTGCCACTTCTCACCCCAAAAAAGAAGAGCTGTTTCCACCATCCCTTCCTTACTTATCCTCTGACAAGGACTGACCTGCATCACGTCCCTTGTCCCCAGAGATGGGCCTGTTTAGCACCTTTTTGCACCTTCCAGCTTTGTCTCCATAAGAAGGACTACCAGGAGTTTGTATACCCAGCAGAGCCACCTTCTCCATGATCATTCAGGATCTCTATGTAAAAGCAAAGATGGGATAAAGTAGGAAATTTTTGACAAGCTGTATGAACAGCCTGTACTTAGCTGTTGTCACTGTGGTATAATAGGAGAGGATTTGCTCTTGCAAGGAGGGATGGATGCACTGTAATCCCCCTTAGCCTGGTCCAGTGCACCATGTGTGGTCTGGGTGCTGAGGTGCTGTTGCAGATGAACTGACTTGTTCAGGCTGCATGCAGCCAAAATTAATTCCAGGATTAATGCTTGAGCTGGCTGTGGAGAGGCTGTTCATCTCACAGAAATCCTGCAATTGTTGAACTAATGGTACAGTCACCCTCAGAACACAAAATTTCCACAAAGAAAAAAAATCAGATTTTGTTGGGGTTTTGGTTCACATAATTAAAAATGTTCCCTTTGTTCCCAGCTTTCTTGAAACAATTTCTGAGCAAATACTTTTATTTTTCTGACTCTATTTTGTTTTTCACCAGTCAGGTCCAAGAGCAAAAGCACAAACCTAGTCTTTTAATGTGCTGAAATGAAATGCTTTGATCACCTTGAGAGGTTTTCCTAGCAATGCTTGAAGCCCACCAACTTGCTCAAATGGACCTTGGGCCACGGGTAGGGTTGGCTTCCAGGAGCTGACAAAATCAAAGTTTTATGAAAGAATTCCCACTCTGCGGCACACCCCACCACCCCACCCAGGGGAGAGAGATTATGGGAACTCATATCACAGAAAGATCAAGCTTCAGTTTAATCACCTCTTGTTAATGACTTTCTTATATTGGATTTTAATATATTTTTAATCTGTTTTTCATTCTTCATGCTTTATCACCTGGGTGATCTGAGCAAACAGGAACCAACCTGATGCTGGGACAGAAAGGCAGCAGGGGAGGTGTAAGAGCAGAAGCAAAATTTCCCAGGAGTTTGTGGAGGAGGGATGTAAGCTGAGGACTGGTCTGGCAGAAAAACTCTAAATTGAGACTGAGGCAGCTCATGTGACATGGTCCTGTTTTGTGACCTTGAGTCCCTCCAGCCTGTGTTCCTCCAGTTTTTTGACTGCCTGTTCAGTTATATTCTCCTTCAATAAATCTTTTTTTTCTATGTACAGCACCAAGCACACTGTAACCTTCTTCCCAGCTACATCCTCTAAGTAATGCCACACACACACACAAAAAAAGGAAAATCTTGAAAACTTAAACTAATGACACAGAGAACCTGTTGAAAACTCCTTCCGAGGGACTTCTCCCATCCCCCTCCATGCTGAACTTATTTTTCCTTCAGTTCAAAAAGACCCTTATCAACGTTTCAATCTTTCCATGTAAATACACTGACAAGTGTCAGGCCCTGGCAAACCTATAATTAAGGCTGAACACAATTTGCTAATAAAAGGTAAGAAACTCTGGGTTCAGTTTACTTACATTGTCCCCACTGGGCACTTTCCATCAGAATCTTTTATCTGTGTCTGCAAATGCCACTTTGACATTATTTTTACCGAATCGATCAAACGTGGAGACCACGTATTCTCCTCCTTGCCAAGAAGATGCTTCGGCTTCAGAAATAAAGATTTTTGTCGTTGTCGTTTTTGTCATTGCAGTTCCTCTGACTCACAAAGCACAGTGAGCTTTTGGAAGGAAAGAATGAGAAAAATAGAGGGGGGGAGAGAAAGAGAGAGAATTGGAGAGAGAGAGAGGAAACGTGAGCCAGAGATTGTGGCAGGCTTTACAAATTGGCACAGTCTTATCAACAGCATTTCATGGTTTTCTGGAACTCTTTCAAAGGGAACTTGCCTTTGTGTGCACGGGCTTAAGCTTTACTAATATTTAAAGCTATATTTAAAAGTTTATGAAAATTACTTCTGAGTTCCTCTGTCTCTTAAAATCGCTGAGGCCAATGTTTGCTTCTCGCTGTTATCCCGCTCACCCCCCCTTCCCCCAAAGTTTCTGTGGTTTTCCCGTCCTCTTCGTCCTTCCTTGGCAGACTCCCTGCCTTTCCCTCTCCTCCCCCATTTGCTGTGGACCCTTCATCCAGCCTTCCCTCCTCATTTCTAGGGTGACTGGGAGAAGGGTTTTGTTTGGTGGGACTGTTTGTAATGGGCGAGTTCCAGCTTTCAGCAGCGCCTCTCTCCACTACATCAGTCAGTAAGCAAATACATCTCTCATGCTCTTTCTCTTGGCTCCCTGCTTGGGCAGAGGGTCAGCTGGCTTTTCTCCTTGCTTCTCTCTCTACCCAGCTAGGTCTGTGTCAGCAGAGCATAATCTGACACCTCTAACAACCCATGGTGACATCTTCTACCTAAAGCAGGTGTTCAAATAGCTCTGGTGATCCTTAGTGCAGACACATGCTGTTTTTAATGATATTCAAGGGGAGAAATCATCCCAGTTTTCTATTGATGGGTGAAGGACCAGTGCAAGACCTAAACTGTGTCCAGACTGCCTAAAACCAATGTTATTTGTGTGCAGGTAGTCACTCAGGTGCATGCTTTACCTGAGCACCAAGGCTGTCTGAAGGACAAAAGTCTAAACAAGTTCAACTTCTTAGTCTGCAGATATAGCCTTGTTATGGGCATGGATGGAAGGAGGACATGTGGAGAGGAGGGTTGTCTGTGGCTTCTAGCAGCCCATTCCTGTCTGTAGCTCTTCCAAAGGGCAGTGGTGACTGTTGGGGTGGGTTTTGCCTGGCCTTCCTGTGGTGGCTGTGTCTGAGCTGCTCACACTTTTTAGAGCATTGTGCTAACATAGACAACTGTCCCTGCTCACTGCAGGGTGGTTGGACTAGATGACCTTTAAAAGTGCCTTCCAACCCAAAACATTCAATGTTTCCTAACATTCAATGATTCTACGATCTGCAGAGGAATTGCTTCTTAAAAAGGCCCTTTTCTCTTCAGGGCTGGTGATGGAGCTGGAGGTGGCTCTTTCAGCTATGTCAATAGCTACATCTTAGAGGGCTAAATAAAGGCAAGTCAAATCCTTTCTGGGGTAAATGGCTTAGAGAGGTTCAAATGTGTCAGATCCCAGTTCATACATTCTAAAAGGACTAACAATAGTTTCGCTTTAGAGTTTTACTTGTAAGAAAATCATGTTACCTAATGTGGTTTTAAACACAGTTTGTGACAGTGGCCATGTGAGGTCAAGCCAGAGGGCCCTGATGGTCCAGTGTCCTGTTTCTAACAGAAGTCAGGAGTAGTAAAGAGAAGAATAATCTACTAGAAAGAAGAAAAAGGTGTCTGTGCCTCCAGCATTGACTGATGTAGACATCCTAAGCAGGCTGCATTTATAGAACCAGGCTTAATAGCTCCCAGTGTCCTTATCTACTGAAATTCCCCCCTCTCCTTTTTTTTTTTTTTTAAATAAAAAGTTCATACCTTGGGTGTATCTAGTGGCAATGTCCTGCTTTCCTAGTTAGAGCCAGCTGATGAAGCCATGGGTGATCTTTTGCCTTCCCAGTGTCCTGGAAAGTGCCTGCTCTGCACCTGGGGCTATTTGGTGGAGTTATTCTGGCTTCAGACAGGATAATCTTCTACGACTTTGTTGCGACTTCAAAAGAGCTAGGCAAATGTGCCCTATCTGAGGGAGCGACCCCTTGCTTTACCTTATTCTATGACATTAAAAAGAGCAGCTTTGGTGTAGGAGAATGTCAAGCAACACCCTCATCTCTCAGTGCTTAAAAGTGCACAGGATTGAACAACAAGGAAAAGCTATAAATTACTTCTGTATCCCACAGTGTATCATTTCGAATCAAATCCTTTATATAAATGAACCCCAGATCCTTTAGATTCCCTTTGAAGAAATCTTGTCCTCTGGCAGCTGGAACTGCAATGGTGGGAGTGACAGAGGTAGTGGCTGGGAGACATGTCTGTCTGCTCAAGATAGGATCAATGTTCCTTCAAGGGACAACTGCAAATTTGGTGTTACAGTCAGATTATAAATCCCCTTAGATTTTACTGGTGATTTTGGATAGAGAAGGAAACTAGATTTAGAAAAATATGATAGATATATATATACACATATAAATATTTATAAAGCCTGTACATAGATAGTAGCCATATAGCCTCCTGCCATATTTTGTGGTAGAAGGTATATTATACCTTAATGCATTAATCAGCTCAGGACTGCTGAAGTGTATATGATCATCTCTGTTTTACACAGCAGGGGAAGGTTAGGTGATTTGCCTGAGGCCAGAGACTAAATCAGTGTCACAGATGGGATGAGAAAGGAAGAGGCTCTAGTTCAGGTTGGATTCTCAACAGAACAGGCAATACCAGAAAGAAGAAAAGCCCAAGCAAAGGGCAGTGGTGGCTTGTCACTTCAGCGTCCACCACATTGCTTAGAAGTGTTACTAGGGGGAAGCTCCTCTGCCCCTGCTTTGCTTTTCTCAACAGATAAAATAGCAGCCAAAGCTCTATTTTCATTCTTTACACCTCAGACTCATCTTTGTCTCTTTTTCACACTTCCTATGTGCTGGAAAAATGTTTTTCTTTTTCTTTTCTAGAGGTCAGACGTTACAAAATTGTCAAGTTCATATCCCAGGCTCAATTTCTCTGCAACAGCAAGAACAACCATCCCAGGCAGACACTGTCACTGTAGCTCCCACTTTGTAAAAAAACCCAATGCCTATTAAAAAGCAATGATCTCGCACACCAAATAATTAGTGTCATTATTAGTACTGTGGCATAACCTGCAGGGCCCAATTAAGATCCAAACCTTATCACACTAGGATGGGGAAACATATATTAACACACAGTTTCAGCTTTGAAGGTTTTGCATTTTTAATGGATGGAATTAAGAACAGGGAAAAAGAACTTATTCTCCCTATTTTGCAGATGGATCACTGGAACCTGGAGGTATTAAGTGAGTTGCCCAAGGTCACATGGGCTGTGTCAAAGACAGGAGCTGAAACTGTTCCTGTGTTCTGAGCAAGGAGAACTAGGAGATGGAGCTTATAACTATGACGAGTCTTTAATACAACAGGGAAAGTAATAAACAGAAGAAAGAGCTTGGGAAGGAAAGAAGGAGGGAGAGGGATGTGCATGATTGTGTCTCACAGCCAGGCTGTTCAATGACTAATAACAACTGGTCTTAACTGAGATGCTCCAGGGGATGTCTTATTTCATCCCAAGCCACTTAGTCTTAGAAAACTCTGAGCCTATAATCTAATGCCCAAATAACAACATTTGCCATTAAGTTACTATAAGGAGAACATGTATGTATATGTGTGTATATTTACAAATATATACACATAAAGTGTTTTATGTATTTAACCTACATCTATATGTATATATAATAACACATGCACGCACACACCCTGCCCTGTCTTAAAAAAATACGACTAAGTTAAGAGTGGGTCTACCATTGCAGCCTGGAAATGGAGAAGATTTAGAAGTTGTTGTTAAGATTTTTAAGAAAAAAAATAATTCATTGAAATCCATGTTTTAAAAAGCTGTGCTCAAAGAAATAACTTAACCAATGTCAGAATGTCCCATCCTATATTTGGCAGAATAAAATAATGCTCTCTTTAATTTTTACTTTTTTTTTTTTTTAATGAAATGTATTTTTTACATAACTTTTTGGAATGATCTGGGGCTAATACCAAATTTAATATATTTAAAAGTCAGCAAATTTTTGAATCTAATCTGTGAGATGAAAAAAAGAACACCAAAAACACAACAATAAAACCAACCCACAAAGAGTTTGTATTCCAGGTGAAAACAAAGGTCAGAGTGGTAAAAAAATCCCATGAAATGGAATATTTGATTCCCCTAGCTGGGAAATAATGT
The DNA here is from genome assembly GCA_024611175.1 of Megaceryle torquata. Taxonomy (NCBI): domain Eukaryota; kingdom Metazoa; phylum Chordata; class Aves; order Coraciiformes; family Cerylidae; genus Megaceryle; species Megaceryle torquata. The sequence goes on from JANIJG010019483.1 coordinate 20,586, forward strand.
GGCCTCTGTCCCTGTGTTTCAGACCCCTGGTCTAAATGTCTTCTGGTAAAGCCCCAATGGATATGATACCCTTTTCTCCCCACAGACTGGGTTGGTTATTGCATGACAGGGTCCTGCTGCAGTGATGAGTGGAGTCAGGCAATGGAGACCCCATCCCAGTCTCCAGGGGGAGGGTTTCAGTTGCAGCCTTTGTGGGCATTAGGGGCTCTTCTACTGCAGTAGTAGATTCTGTCTCTGCTTCTGACAAAGGTTTCCAGACAAATCATTTTGTGTTGGTTTGGTACAAGTGTCCAGTTGCTGAGAGTTTCCCATCTTGGATGGAACCTGAAGATGCAGAGCCCCTTCCACCAAACAGCTCAGAAAGGATGCAGGAAAGCAGCTGTCTCCTTGCCACAGAATGAGCACCCCAAACTAGCAAACACTGAAGACAGGAGGCCAAAAAAACCTTCTCCACACAGAGATGTTACAGGAAGAAAGGAATAAATATTTGCAGAGCCTTCAGGCATCAAAGTTATGGGCATTGAGGAAAAACCCATGTGGAAATAAATCATTCTGTTTTGGGGCAATACTGCACTAGCATGCAAAAAAAAAAAAAAAAATTGTCTTGAGGGTCATGCATCACATGGGGAAGAAAGTAAAATCCAGAAGAGCTTTTGACTATGGGAGCTCTGTCCAGCCTCTGAACAGATTAAGGAGGAAGAGAAATAAGTGAGCCTTTCCTTTGCAGAATGTCTGTGTGCAGAAAAGCAGCTTTAATCCTGGTACTTGCAAAGTGTTGGGTGCTTGACTTGGAGATCTGAGTTTGAATTGTTTGATTTCCTTTTTTTTTTTTTTTTTTCATCTTTTTACACAGACACATTAGATAGCCAGCATATATTTACAGTCCGGATTTATGAAGTTGTAGTTGGACATTTTTCTAAATTACTGTGAAACTAACATTTTTCACATCCCATTCTGTTGTTTTAGGCATCTTCATTTACGCATTCACTGGTGCAGTTGCAGGTTTGACTTTGTTTCTCTCTTTCTGCTACGTTGGCAGCTCTTTTCCATTTTAATATATTTCCATCTTCTGGTTTAAGTGACCTTTCCCATTCACCCTTAAAATTCCATCCAACCAAAAACTAGTCCTGCCTCCAGGCCTGTAACTGTGGCCTCTGTATCCCTGGACAATGGGGTGAGGAAGGCAAAAAAAGGGACATTCCTGCAGGTCCTCCGTGTGTGGATAACAAACAGGGCACAAGAGGCGGGCATGTAAATCAGAAATCACTCCATTAGCTTGTTAAGCATTTTGGAGTGACACCAGGTACATTAGGAGCTGGCAGCCACAATGGAGGGATCCTGGCCATTTGATATTCATGAGATGAAGAAGGTTTAAGAAGAGAAAAGGAAGGAGGAGGGAGGGATGTGGGCTTTCTAATGTAAACACCATTATCATTTGAAAATCAATTAGCTTCTTGCACTGAGGGAATGACGAGACTTAAGGCCCTTTTCTGAACTGCTATTGTGAGCCTGGGTTATTTACTTTAATTAAGAGGAGACAGAGTGGATTATTGTCTCAAACTAAGAAGTTGGGAAGAGTCAGAAAATTACACTCTACCTCACTGCACAACAAAGCCAGAGTAAAAGACAGGCTCCAAACCCAGCAAAGTCAGTAAGAAATTAGCCTTTAATCTGGATTCGTCCTACATAAGGAGCAATCAAAAGGAAGCAAGGTTCGGAGCCTCCTGCTAAGCACCAGGCATGATATTGCAGTGGCTGTCGCTGCCAGCACTTCTGTTGAAGCTTAAAGCTGGGACTGGAAGGGACCTTTGTCCATGAAAAGGTTAGAGTTTGAAAGCAAAGATGTACTTTGGCCTAAAATTTGACACACTGAAGCATCAGGTATAGGGCTGCATTTCTTCCTGCCCCCTCCAACACAACCAAGGAGCAAAGCATTGCTCTAGAAAGAAATATATGTAATTGTTGATGCAAAGATGCATCCTGGATGAGGATGCTTGTATATTTTTGGCTCTTACTTAATTCAAGCAGCTTGGATTAAAAAATTAGGAAAAAAAAAAAAGTGGAGAAGAAGGAGGAAAAAAAAGAAAAGGAATTTGGCAAGTGACTAATCCACAATATTGTCTAATTTGGCATATGGAGAAACACCCCCCTGAGGTATCTAATACTGAGATGTTTCAGCTCTGCTTTGCATTGCCCACTCTTACTCTGTGTACTCTAAATATGTATTAAGTCAGTCGAGCATGGCAGCTGCTGAAGGAGTTGCCACAGCTTACTGGGTAAATAATGATCGTTTTTTAAATCACCTAAATGCGTATCTACCCCAAAGACCTTGGCGGTGGCTTATGGGAATGCTGATTTGCATTTTAAAAATTTGCTCGGATGTATTTGCAATCACTGTGCCTCGTGCTGATTGCTGTATGCTCCAGTTTTAAGTCCAGGACCCAATTCTGCTCTCGGTTATGAGCAGGGGAATATAGAGTGTCATCACTGAAATCAGCAATGTGAAGTCTAACTGAGGAACCACTCTGCTCAAAGAGTTTTGCAAGGAATGCAAGTCAGCACTGAGAATTTTTTGGTGATTTTGCAACTTGAAAAATAAATCACTGGGAACTGAGGAGCAACTTGTTTTTTGGGGGCTCTATGTGGGAGAGATAGGCCAAACACAAGCTGCTGCTCAACCTGTATGCTGATGTAGGGAAGAGCCAGGTCACGTAAATGATCCCAGTCAAGCTCTACTACACCTCTAGAAAACATCTTCCCAATATCAGATTTTGGGGCCTAGAAATATCTTTTTTTTTTTTTCCTTTTTTTTTTTTTGGCTCATGGAGGGAAATACGGTGTCTTTTTCTGAATTCTTGACACACATCCAGGCTCACTGACCATTCACAAACCTGTAACCATCCTCTGTGCTCTATTGTCAGAGACACCTTGGCCTAAAGTGAATCCAGAAACATGTGTCTCTGGAAGCAAATGGCTTGGGAAGACTTTTCAGAGGTCCCTGGAGAACAAAACACTCATTATGTTAAGCATCAAAAAGAAAACAGGTATTTTTGTACACAGCCAGAGTTTTCCCAAGCACTCAGGGCTCCTTTCTTCCAGACCATGGTCTCTTTGCAGCTGGATTCCTTCTTTCTCATTTGGTCCTGCAGTTAAAACATATTATTTCCTGTGACAACAATTCCCTCTTTTCTGCTCATCTTTCTCAAGTTCAGGTGTCTACCCATGCACTATAGGACTTACTGAAATGTCTGTCCTTACTCTGGAGTCCACTGAAGCAGATATGCATGAATGTCTCATTTGAGTTTTGTCCTGGCTTTGTCATCTCTCTGATGAGTTGATACCTTTTCCAAGCTGGATAACTAGGCCAGACCTACTGACCTGCACCACAAATGTGCCCTGTGACTCTTCCACCACCACATGTGGAAGCAGAGGTACAAACACACACGGGTGACACCAAAGCTCAAGGTGAGGAATCAGAATTATGGAGAAGTGAGGCTTCAGACAGCCATGAATCAGAAAGTCATGGAGGTGAAAAGCTGGACTCAGTGATGCAAAGACAGCATCTGCCTTCCTTAAATGAAGCATCACCAGAAAAAGGCTGAACATCATGCTGTTAGCATCACATCTTGGAGGACCTGGGGAGGTGTAATGTAAGACAGATGCTCAGTTGTTGCTCTCTCCCCCTCTGGCGGGGTATAGCTTTTAATACTCAGCCACAATGGGCACAGATAATACATTAATTCCAGTGTTAGCTCTGTACTTGTTGGATTAAAGTGAGTTCTTTATGTATATATTGTCTGGTTATTATAATATTGTTTTGTGATCTTGAATATACTTAATTGTATTAGAAATGGTGTGCTGGAAACTTTTTCATCATTACTAATATGAAAATAAATAAAAGGAGGATTTTTTTTTTTTTTCCCCCAGGAATAAATCAAATCCTCAACTGGAGTGCAGGGTCAACAGACCCACAGGGCTGAGCTGCTGGCTGCAGATAGCATGTATGCCTGTGTGCATAGATGACTACACACAAGTGTGCCACCTATATTTGCATTCCTACAGCTGTTCATTATTTGTATCTATTATACAGTGGAAAGCACAAATGTATGCAATTGAGACGTAATAATGCAGGGATATGAAAGGACCAATCCATCAGTTCAAGTGTGTTTGGGTTTAAGGAGAAGGGGATATACTGATAAATTCATTGATTTATTCTCACTAACTCTCACTGTATTCTAAGGCAGGGCCTTGAGCCACTGAAGCTGATGGAACTGACAGTGATTTATATCAGCTGCAAGATCTGGCCTGGAGCTTTTAAGTGTATGTCAAGCACCTCCAGCACTTTATGAATCTTTTTGGATGGAGCTTTCCAAATCAAAATCTGAGAGAAAGGAAAATCCATTAGGAAGGAGAGCACATGCTCAACTGTGTTTTGCATTTAGGGATTCCTATCATGTTTTTTGAGGTCCTATTCAGTTTTAATGATCCAGATGTTCAGAGTTATGGGCCACAATCTTGAATAGCAACTATGGTCTCATTACAGAAGAACCCAAAAATCCCTAAACACTGGTTGGGTTGAACTGAGTTCAGTAAAGACATGCCAGGCAAGGCAGCACTTTCAATCTCTTATTGTTATAGTCAGGCTATAGAGACATCTTGACAGCTTTTAGAGCTCTGTGGAGCAACATCTTCCTGCATGCTCCAGTGTTATTACATGGCAGAATACTGGGAAGCCCAACCAAAGAGACAGAATAACACGATCACAGAATTTTTTGGGGGGTTATGTTTCCATCTTTTTATTATAAGCTTAAAAATATAGATATGACACATGGCATTTCCAGGAGTGTAGACCAAGACGAGGGTAAAGGCAGTGGAAGACATCAAGCCAGAAGCAAGGTGAAAGGTACACAGGACTGGGACCCAGTGGCTGCATTCCTGATTGTGCTGGGGACCTGGGATAATTCCTTTCTTGTCTCTTTCCTGTCTATCTTTTTTGAAGTTAATTATAATCTCACTTCAGCAGAGGGTAGGAGCTCTTACAGGACCCATGAAGACAGTTGACCCTGTTTGCTAGGATAAGTAGGTAAAAGTAATGGGAATGAGCCCTGGGGGAAGGTAGGGGTTGAGAGAGGAGGGGGGAGATGGGCTGGTTCGCAGATCACAGATTTAAAAATTTTCCAGCTCAGGAAGGTGAAGGAGGTCTCAGATAGGAGATACTTGGCAAGTGAAGGAACTGTTTCCCTGAGGGGTCCAGCTGCCTGATTTGCAGGAGGGCAGAATAGTTTTCTTTTGAGTGAAGTTGCCTCAGTCCCTATTCTTACTGAAAAATAAAGCTAATTTTGGAGCTTAAATCTAAACTGTTCTGGCCAATAGGAAGGTCACTGGCAGGAGTCATCATCAGCCTACAGTATATCTTGTCTAAGTACACCTGTATGATGAATGCTGAACATCCACAGATTTTGCTATGGTCATGATTTAATAATAATCAAGACACTTTATTGCATCCTCAGCTTTCTCCTAGATGACTTAATTATCAAGGAAAATTGCTAAATTTAAGCACTGATGCAAAGTCAGTGAAGTTGAAACAGCAAAGAATTTGACTCCTTCTTACAAGTCTGGTCAAAGGCAGATCTTACCAGGAAAGGATTTGCTATAAGTTTAATTCCACTCCATGGGCTCTACAAGCAAGCAGTTCTTTAAAAAAAAAAAAAAAAAAAAAAATCCTACCCAATTATTCAATTATCTTGTTTTCCTTAATGTCCTGTACCCCTTTTTCCAACAGGGAACCAGGGTGGCTACCTGGAGAACAGACTCTTCTCCTTTATATCTTCCTTTCCAAGCCACTGGCAGAGCTAGTGAATAAGTGTTCTCTGGAATGTGCTAGAAGCAGAAAGCTCCTACTATTGTTTGTAGCCTCAGTCTCTGCTACCCAAAAGCAGTAACTTGCTATTAGCTGCGAACGTGCCTCCATTTCCTATTCATCTCACAGAGCCTGTTTTACTCTCTCATCCCTTTCAGAGTGGGACTGCACCTGAGAGGGAAGGATTACAGCTCCTGGGGCCCAGGCTCACACCTGACAGAGCACAGCTGAAGAAAGTCTTGTCAAACACAGACAGGGATGAACTCACAGCGTTTGTTGCTGATGCAAATGTTCACAGGTGGTTGTTGCAAGGATGGGCTCAACTCAGTGCTCAGCATGTGAATGGAGACTCAGGGGTTATAGGAGCAATTGGTTGATGATGCCAATAGGGATGAGGAGGCTGACATTTTTTCAAGTCCTTAACCACTTGTTAGACCAATTCCAAAAGCAATTCTTACCCAATTTCCAGAAGAACTCATCCATGGACTAAGGTGATGTATATTCATCTAGCTGCTACTTTCATAGAGGAGGAGGCTCTTGCTATCACTGATCCCACTGGAAGCTGTTGCTTTGGCGGGACTGGTGGGACGAGCTCCTGGAAGTATTTGCTAACTTGCAGATCTCAAGACCAGATGAGTTAAAAAGTCTCCTGCAGAAAAAGTTCAAAGTGACTGGGCTTGTTCCAGCTAAAGTGGGCTGGGCACTGTTCACACTGTCATCTGAACTCGCAAACCAGTGACAGATGGGTGAATAGCATCTTCCCCAGAGTTGTGGGAACAGGGGGCTGGCTGGAAGAAAGCATATGATTAAGCACAATGTTAAGGCTGAATAGAAGTGATAGATCCAACTTCTGGTCCCACAGATGCACTGAAGAAAAAGGGAATTCTCTGTAAGAGTTCCTGAGAGATTTATTGTTCCCTGGTGGTAAGGCTGCAGGACATCTCAGTAAAAGGCTGACCTCTCTGCAGAGACCTTGTACCTCTGCAGTGACAGCTTTCCCAGAACTGATGCCCATTTTCCCCCAATAGCTTCCTGCCAGAGCTCCTTGCCTCCAAAGATGTTGGCCTGAAAGATTGCCTGGAAGCTGAGTGCCCTTGGTCCTCCTTGGATCATGGGACCATAGGATGATTCAGGTCGGGAAGGACCTTAGGAGGTCTCTGTCCAACTTTGTGGTCCACACAGGGTCAGCTGTGAAACCAGAGCAGCTTGCTTATGGATGTATATGGGCTGTTGACTATTTGCCTGCAGTATCCAGGGATTGCTGATCTCCTGTACTGGTCTTTTCACACCCTGGGCTCCATGGTTCCTTGAGTGGCCAGGTCCAAAGCTGGCTGATCATCAAACCCAGCAGCTTCCAGCCTTCCATACTGCTGAGGATGCAAGATCTGTGTTCCCAAATTAGGCTGCCCCCAAGTTTCATGTTATTTCTCTCCAAACGTGGTTTGTTTTGCCTTCTCCTGCCTCCTCTTTTCCTCCAAATAAGCCTTTCTCTCTTTCTTCTACTATTTTTTGCATATAGTTGTAATAAACCTATTTCAAAAAAGATGTTTTCTGCTGGAATGAAATATCCAGGGTACATGTAGCCTAGTGACTGGCATTTGTCTTCTCAAGATGTGGGGAAGACGGTTGTGTGGGCTCAGGGTCAGATATCACAGAACAACTACTGACACAACCATTGATTTCTTCTAAAAAAGGAGGGGAAAGACACTTAAACTGGGGGATTCCTTCCTGCAGGATTATATGGATACTAAATGTTTCCTTGGATTTAGAATCTGGTAAGATAAATTCATGGAGGAGAACCCATGGAGGTCCTTCACGGCAAAAAAAAAATCACTTATGGCTCCAGAAATTCACAAGCCACAAATTGTTGTTGTCTGTGGGAAAATGACTGTTTCCTTTCTCTTACACTTTACTCATTGTAAGGAATTGTCATAGATGGGACATGGGACAGTTCTCTTGTTGGGCTTTATCTCAATTTTCCTGGTGGGATGAGTTGCCATATGCCCTTGGATATTGGCTTCCCAGTTCCCCATGCACAGTGTGATTGTCTCTTGAGCTTCTTTCCTATTGAAATGACTGTGTTGGTTGTGATATGGTGCTTATGTTGATATGCATGGCTGAAGTGTGGGTACATACAGACCCAGAAACTCAGAATCACCCCTGTGTCCATCCTACCTTTATTTCTGTGCACAACTCTCAAAACCACTCTATTCCCTTTAACAGAGTAATGACTATTCTTTTTGTTGCCCCCATAGATCTTGATATCATTAATACTCTGTTGATCAGGCACTGACTTTGGATCAGGAAATGCCCACGTGTGACTGTAATGAAAGTCTGGGGAGGTTATTCAGGTTGGGTTCACACAGAAGCCTCTTTCATGCCATACCACAGATTTCCTCCCAACCCCTTTTTTGACTGACTACTTGTGTGCTTCCTCCTCCCTCTCCTTTTTCCCTTCAGGGAAACCTTTAAATAAAGCCTTTCCCAGACTGTGATTTGCCTCTAGAATGCTGTTGAAAACCCACAGTGGCATTGTTCAAACAGCAACTGGGTCACCTTGTACCACACACCAGCATATTTGGTCCTAGTCTGCTCACACTGCTCCATGGGGAGAGGGAACCAAAAAAATACCTGATGCACATGCTGTACTGGGAAGCCTAGCTTGAGATCTACAGGATTAGGTCTGTTGGCAGTGTTATATGTAACCTTGACATCCAATCAGCAAAGTAAAATATTCATTATTGCCTGACTGTCAGTTGAAGACAATTTCAATTATTCTGGCATTTCAATGGATGAAGAAGCCCTTTAGGCTGGCTCATGAGATTAGACTTGAAGGCTCTGTAAATTAAGAAAGTTGCAATCGGTGTATTATCTGGCAGGCAGCTGTGGAATATACTACAACAGGGAGGGGAAGGAAGAAAGAAAAAAAGAGACAAATTGCTATATTCAGGTTGTGGTTTTGATATATCAATTTACAGTTTTAACATATGCATTTGTGAAATAATTGTTTTGCATTACTTAAATCAGCTTTAACAACATCGGTGTGAAGTTTCTGACTCCTGTAGCTTGAAAGGTCAGTTTTTCCTTTGCCTTGCATTTTCTTTGAAAGACTAGTTTTGGTTATAGGAGGAAAAAAGTCTAAACATTGCCGGAAGAACAAATCTTTCTGAAAGTTATTCAAATATTATAATATATGGCTGTTGATCATGAAATTCCATTAGAAGCAACATCTGTAATGTCCCCCAGGTTAATTTTTATAATATGATCTCAGCCTCCTTTTGCTAGATATGCACGGATGTGGTAATGATGACCGTATATGGCCTTTACTGATCCTGTCTCTATCATCATATCTTGCATTTCTAGAGCTTTTATCTCTGAGTTTCCCAAACTATTTCAACATCTATATAAAGAGCAGTGCAGAACCTGTTTGCTTCCCCCAGTTATATGACTCCTCCTGGTCAGAAATGTTGAGGGCTGAGAAAAGGATAAATTTCAGGCACTTTTGACAAAGAGCAAATACAGATTAGTAGTAGAGTGTGCTTATTCTCATGGGGTGGAGTTTTGAGTTATCAGGAACTCTTCATAGAAAAGACAGACTTGCCTCAGAGGGGAAGCTGATGAGTTGTAAACTGGAGTATTTGGTAAAAAACAGTGGTTGAGTTGTGTCAATGAGGACTTCAGCAGAGGTGATGAGAGGGAAAGTCTCACTGAAGGCTTTTATTTCTTCATTGTTGCTGCCACCCCAGCTAGTTAGGCTGAGGAAATGCATTTACCATTGAGCTCCCTATGGCCCCATTATGTAGATATAACAGTGATTACAGCCTGATGAGACAGATTATACAACTCTAAGTTGCTTTTGGGGATGTCCACTCTGCATTTTAAGGGTGAGTGCCCAGTTGTTCACCCTCAGCCTTGCTAGCAAGGGTACTTTTGGATGGCCTGTGTCATGCAAAGATGTCAAGGGGAGACTCTGTAGAGAGTCTGAATTTATAAGTGCACTTGAAAGCATACTATCCTGTCACGTGGATGTGATTCACATGTCTTAAGAGTCCCTTTCCACTTCTTGCTACTAGCCTTCACTCTCTCATGCACATGACTCTTGAAGGTGAGTGGTTTCCTCTTCAAATAGCCTTGTGACTGCTCCATTTATAGGATGATAGGCTGATAGCTAATGAATTTTTGGTTTTTAATTCACTTTTATTCCCTTTCTCTTTTATATATAAAAGAAACAATGAACTGAAAGGAAGACCTCACCCTTTTTCGCCCATACATCTTACTTGAGCCTAGGCCCAGGACTAATTCCTGCACAGGATTCATCTTACTTATGTTTAGATGTTGACAATATGGAGATAAATATTTTAGATTCCCTCTGGAGTCACTAAGGAGAAAGAGACACTCCAGGAATCCAGAGTGTTTTCTCCTAAGGTGGACATCTTCCTTCAGTCATAAAAATTCTGACCTAGGACTTCCTGTTTCTCTCCAGAGCTGTAGAGGAAACCTTGACTCTTAGCTCATATAAAAATGTTTAAACCTAGATGAGATAAATACCACCCATTTCTTTGCCTGTGGAACGGTTAGACCATAAAGCCTTCAGTACAGAGCTTGTGTCTTGCCATGGACATGTAGAGTAGAAATTACAATGTTGGTAGATCTTGGCAGGAACCGCTAGAAATGATGACAACAGCAATAACCATGATAACAGCAGCAACAACAGCCATAGATGGGATACAAGGATCCATCAAATATAAGATTTCCACTACCCATCACCTCTAATGACTTGCAATAAAACCTAATTTTAATCTCATCAACTTTAGTGCAGTCTTCATGCACTTCTGTGAAGCTATTTTCAAATGATAGCAATATAAATATGACTTTGATCTGTAGATCATGTGTTACCAAGTAGACTGGCGTCTGTGGGTTTTACTTCCAGGTTGTGACCTGTTTCTGGATTAATAAAATGCTGCAAGTAACATCTTGGAAATTAGACTTTGAATGCTGGAGTACAAAGGTCCAAATTTCCAAGAGCAACTACCAAGTCTCTGTTTTTGAATGGCTTGAACTTCAATGACTTCATGAATTTGATTTCTGAGTGTTGAGTGCCCCCTTTCTGAAATCCAGACTCTGATAAAAAGCCTTAGATTGGCAACATACAAGCAGACACCCCAAATCTCTGACTGCCTTCAGAAATCTTGGTCAAGGATCACCTAAGGCACCTAGGACATCAAATTGTCATCTTGCATCTTGCACACTGTTTTTTTTCCTCAAGTGAGATTTTGACCTATATTTGAAAACCAAATAATTTTGGAAATTAAGACCCAGTATTTTTTACTGATGATTCTTTTTAAATATTCAACATTGCCTGTGTTGTTCTATTGCCTCCCCCCCCCCCCCCCCCGCGCCCCCATGCGACGCGCCTTCCCCTCTAATACTACCAAACCT
>JANIJG010019483.1:31984-42474 GCA_024611175.1 Megaceryle torquata
GCCCTGGACAAAAGGCTCTGTCGTGTACAATCAGCATGAAGCTGTAAACAGATCCTTAAAAAAATTGAAACCTCACTAGCAATTTTCCTCACAGTTATGCATCTTTCTGCTTTGGAGAACATTTAGCTAAAATTAGATGACAGCTCTATACCCTTAGAACCACTGTTATGTTTTTCCTCCACTTCTGATCTACATAATTCAAAACAAGGAAATGTTAGCAGGTAAAACTGCAGGGTAAAACCTTTGGCTGATGGAAATATTTGCATTTATTAGGCTAACAACTGTAAAGCAGATATGCACATCTTTAGACTTCCTCATTCTTGCCTTATTAAAAAAGATCTTTGAAATTCAAAAGCTTCCATGTAAATATTGTGGAGGGTTTTTTTTCTTCCCCTGATGCAGATGATTTTACTTGGGTGGCTTAAAAAAAGAGAACCTGGAACCAAACACCTCAGCATATTACCGTTGGTTAAAATCCAGACTTGGTCCAAATCTAAAGTTTGGCAATGGCTGAAATGAGGGTCTCTACCATCCCCCTCAGACTCATGCATTTGAACTTTTCTATAGTACACAAACTCGTTAGAGAAAACTGACTTACCTTGGTCCATTTGCTTGGAGGTAGGTGAGTGTTGCACACTGGTCTTTTTCCAGATTTGTAATGTCGTGTGTTGTGTAAGGAGTGTGTGGTCTGCTGGTGCAGGAGGGGGTTAGTGTGAGGGGATGGGCCTCTTCATCCACCCCTGCATGCCCTGGAAAGCAGATTTCACCAGGTGCAGGCTACCATGGTCACTCTTGTGATCTGATGGGCACCCTTTGCTTTGGGAGATAGGACATCTGAAGCATGCTTCAGCCCATATCTGGATCATATGTTGACATCTTCTCCAGGAAAAGTGCTCATTGGAAACTTGAGTATACTACCAGAGCTTCAAAAGTGGCTTATTCACAGCCATTTTACTATATGAGGAGCTCAGACACTAGTGTGTCAGTGATGCAAAGCAATTTACCCTTTACTAGCTGTGGAACCAGGGCAAATACCAACTCAGCCTTCAACACAAAGAGGATTGCCTCCATCTATATTTTTCCATGTTGTGTACATCTATATCATGCCAGATTATCCTTAAATCACAGTTACAAATGCTTAATCAGTAATGCTAACTAATAAAGTATCTCTTGTGGCCTTTTCAAGAAGGTATCAATCGATAACGGAGAATTAAACAAAACAAAACACAAAAGAACACTTCCCCTCCTATTTACAGAAGAAAATGACTCACAGGGGACAGTTTCTTGTCTTTTCACAATACAAGGGTAATGCCCTTCATGGCAAACACTAGACTTTGAGCCCGGACTTTTATAGACATTGTGTTGATACATTTTCTCATGGGAAATGCTGGACTAGTCTAGACAAGCATCTATGATTTCTTAGTGGACTGAGGCAAGGCTGAGGAATTTCAAAAGGACACCCCAACTGCATTTTAATGCTTCATGGGATAACACCAAGTGACAGTTTTCAAAAGACGTGTTAAAAATTATTCTTATTTTTAAGACAAAGGGAACTCATTCCAGCATTTGACAATAGATGAGCAGCTAACTTTGTTAATCCAACTTAGGGCTTCTTTTTCCCTACTTCTTTCTTTTACTTGGATTGGTTTCACTGAGCGAGTTCATTTGCAGGAGCTTACTTCAATATGGCTAATGCTCTAAAGCAATGTTAGAATTTTATACTAATTAGGGCCAATCCACTATCATTTTTTTTCTATAATGTAAAAACTAGTAGACACAGTGCTCACTGAAATTTAACTTAAAAGCAAGATAAAACAATTAAAGTAGGAGAGTATTTGATTAAGTACCTCATTGATTTATAGTGAAGTAAATTGAAATTGATGGGACAGAGGAATTTTTTTTAATGGCAACCATATTTTGTGTTCATTATCAGAATCTCTGGGCTCTTTGTGCTTTTGTGATTAAACAAAACAGTTTAGGGATAGTAATTCTGGGATTTATTACTCTTGTCTTCTTTTTTAATGTCTTTTTTTCCACCATTTTGCTGCTTCCTGTGGTAAAAAATTAAAGCCCCGTTGAAAAGTTGTATGGAATAAATATATTGCTAACCAACCAGTGGCTGTTTGACATAATTTAAGAAGAAATAATCCTGATAGTTATGCAGGGTAAAAAAACCACACAGAGTTTTGTTTTAGTGACAGGGATTAAACCTCTGCTGGAGGAGGTTTCAGCACTGAAGCAGGAGCTCACTGGGAGGAAGTCTCATCCACTGGATGCATCACAAATGCTGGGGCTGGGGGCTGTGAAAACCCATCATGAAGCAAGGAGAAGAAGGGGATGAGGTGACTCTATAGGTCACCACCATAGCATGGAACATCACAAAACTGTTGAGTCCCAGACTCCTGGTTTATCCACCAGACTGTGCAGGTGTCATCCTCTTTTAGCAGGGACAGGATGAGGAAGGGGGTTATTTCCCCTCTCTCCATTCCCTGAAGGGTACTTTCCACTCTTTTAAAAGTGTATTTACCCTCCCATGACAGCAAAAAGTGCAGGGGTGTTTTCCAGTCTTCCCCATGCTTGCAATGGAGAGAGAGAAAGTGAGCAAAGCTTTAGCCTGCAAAAATATTTAGGTGGCATTTTATGAATTGAAAATGTTAAGAGACTTGCTCAAACGTTAAGAGAAAATCAGTGGCAGAATGAGCAAGCAAGCTACAGAGGGGTGATGATTGAAGAGTACTCTGCAAACCACAGGTATATGCATCCTACCAGCATGTCCTGTATACATGCTGACTATACATCTACCTAAGGCTTCCTTGTAACCTTTTCACGTGGCTAAAAACCTCAAAACTGGAGTAGAGGGGGAAAATCACACTCAGTCTCCTGTAAATGTTTAACTGTTTGAAAAAGGGAGGGGTGTTTTCATCAGTCTCCACGTGCACTGACACATATGCACATTTTCACTCCCAGACTCGCAGTGATGCCTGCAGACACTCCTGCACAGGATGATTTCAAAAAGAAAACATGTTCAATGATCCAGGATAGTATCTTGCAGCTGATCACACTGGCAAGGTAAAAATAGGCCTGGAGAAAAAAAAAAGAAATATAAGAAAGAAGCTACCAAATTAATGAATGTAAGCCTATGAAAGGGTTCTGTTGTTGTGGGGAGTTTGTTTAAAGAGCTATTGCATGTTCCAGGAAAGGAGGTGGTAAAAGCAGAAACCCAAGGCAAAGTTGTACGGTTCGGCTACATAGAGCAGACGATGAAATCAGTTCCTTTTTATCTCAGCGTTCATTCTGCTGCCAAGCGTCCTCACCATGGAGTTGGGAGAGTCCAGGGCCATCTGTTCCGCTTTTCAGAGACCTGCTTTTCAATAGTGGGGCTCTGTTTTGTGGCATTTCTTCCCAGAGTTACCTTTTTGGAGGGACATCTGCTTGAAGGTCAGCTTGAACAAAAGTATTGCCTCTAAAAAGAGAGGCTAACCCATGCCAGGAGTAGGGCTGAGTGGGGAGAGAAAGGGACAAGGAAGACACATTTTTCACTTGTTTGGTTTGTACCCTACCAGTGCCCTCCCCTCTTTCCTCGGAGCATGTTTCAGAGCTGTGACATTCAGAAGAACTTGAATACACCTCTTACTTTCAGTACTGCTCACCCCAGGGGTCTGTAAATCACAAGCCAAGCTCTTCAAAACTACAAGATTGGGTTAAAAGCCATGAAACTGCTGTAAAAATTACATTTCAGGGATCTTTCTCTTTTCCTTCTGTCTTCAGAGACTTAGGTTTGTGTCCTGCTCATTTCAGGATTTCTCTGCAGCAAAAGAATGTTAAGACATGCAACATTTTCTAGTAAAGTGTCATACAGTCCTGTGAGCTGAAACTCATCAGAAAATACTGTTAGTGTAAGTTATGTTGCAGTGGCTGGCAACCCTGCTTTTGCTCACAATGAGGAATGAGATGACTTTAGGGCCCAATCTTGGAAGGCGCTGAAGATAAGCTGCAAATACAAAATAGGTATACTCAGCCCATCTTCATCTTTCACCCTAAGTGTTCTTCAGGGGGCAAAGAATTTGATCTAGAAGCCAAAACAATACAGTGGCTTTCACAGGACCTAAGGTCTGCTCAGAGGTTCCCATGCTTTGCCAGCCAAGGTAAGATTAATCTTAAGTCATAGCTATATGGAAGGCTGATGTGTCACCTCAGCTGGTCATCATGCCTGCAGAGAGACAGGTACCTCCACAAGATGCTTCCAGCCTTGTTAGACACTGGCTGATGATGGGTTGCCCTCTGTAAGTGCTTGTTCCCTTCAAGTGAACACAGAGGAAACCTCAAAAATTATTTGAGTTTAGACTCTCACCTTTGTGTGGCTAAAATGGTCTCTAGTCTGATGCCTTGGAGTCAATATGGGTATAACAATCTTTCTGGACACAAAGACTGTCTGGTCCTCACATTTCTGTGTCTGTATTGACCTTTCCTTGAAAAAACATAGATGCTTGTGCCAGAGATGCTCTGGGGATGGGGTGAAACTGTTACTTTCAGTTAGGCTTTTGGCAACCTCTGGATGCAGAGAGTGCAGGAATGCAATATCAGTGGAGATTTGTTCAGGTCTTGAAAGGAATCAGAAGATTTTTTTCTTATTAGTGTGGCTGGAAAATAACATATACATATATTACACTAACCACAGGGCTGTGAGTCTATGGCTGTGTGCATGCACACAGGCAAGCACATGCACAAAAACCCCTCAATACACATATCTGTGTAGTTAAAATTAAAATTTATGCTATTATACTACTCTACACTGTATGCACAGAGGCACAAACAGAATAGTTCAGCCACACTAGCATGTCTTTGGTTTAGGACAAACAGGAGATGATAATATTGAGACCTTGCTGTACCAGGGGAATTATAATTCCCTTCTGCAGTCATGGTTGGGAAAAGATTACTGGGCTGGTAGCAAGTTTCCAGCCCTCAACTCCCCAGCCAAGGTGTAAGGGGATCTGGAAGCTGGGGAGGGATTATTGCTACCCAGTTGAGGGAAAGGGATATGTGGAGGCGGGCTCTCAGAGCAGCCTTGAAGTATTTAATCCAGCACAAGCATCTGGGGAACAGTGGTGGTTATCACTGGTGGGGGTTACCTAGGGGGGCCTGCAGCATGGATTGAACCTCAGTGAGGAGGGAAGGAGGGAGGATGCACTCAGGCTCATGGCTGAGGCAGGAATAAGAAGCTCCATGGCAAAGGACGGGCAGAGAAAATTTGTTGAATGGATTTGAGGTGTGACTTTGGTGGTTGCAGTATTCATCTATGTGGTGAGTTGGGCATCACTTTGAGCATCCTGCTCAAAGACACTGTCTGTCTGAAGAGACATTAAACTAAATAGCTGTGGTCTTCACTTTATGTGCAATACAGACAACTCTGCTTTCTGCCAGCCTCATTGCCAGGTTAAAATAAGCTGAAATCCTGAAGCTCTGCTCTAGAGTAGGTGTACCCACACTCTGGCTTTCTTGCTGTGACAATACAAGAATAGCAGGTAAAAATTTCCCACATTAGCACAATTTATTTCACTGGTGACCCAATACCCTGGAAAAAAGAAGCTTCCTACTGAAATCCTCACTGGTTTTATTGCGCAAGGCTTCTGCTTTCCAACCTGGTCTCTTTGCAAACATAGCTGTGCTCAGTACTCAGGCGTACATGACATCTGCCAATGCAAATCCTGTTGTTTGTATGTACAAGTGACAGTAGATTTGTGTTGAGGAGATGTGAGGCTTTTAAAAAATTCTTTTACCAGTGAGCTGGCTCTACTGCAAATGTTACATGATCCTTTGCTAAATCCCTCACAGCTCTTCCCTTGGAGATGGGACCGTTTTATTTTCCCAAGATCTGTTCTGAACCAAGGCTGTACATTGTGGTGGTGTCCACTGCATTTCAAGAAATTAGTAATATTGTTTTTTTTCCCAGGCCTGGTGGTGGTAGGGAAGAAAATGAGAAGCTGGAGAGATAGAAGGAAAGAGAAGAAGAGCAGGCAAGAGAGGAAGATAAGGAAGGGTAGTTGTAGGAATCAACTTCACTGATGATAAGGCTTCAGTTTCACTCAGGGCCATGATGCTTGGACACTGTAAATTTGTGGCTATTCCATCACTAAACTGTAACATCACATCCTGACAGTGTTGAACTTGTCAAACTGCAAAGGTGTGACATGGACAAGTCCATATAACAAAGCACAAATTCAAAAGTCTTCTTCTAGGGAGCACTGTCTTGGGAGTGGCCACCTACTTGAGGCCTCCTCAGATCAGTGTTTTTTTGTTGTATTTAAGCACTCATTCCCTTTTGCAGACACCAGCTGTGCATGACATACTTGTCACTTCCAGACCAGAAATGCCTTGCTAGATCTCCTTGGCCTGCAAGAGGAGATAGCAGCTTTCTTCCAAACGACACCCTGTTTGTCTTAAGTGTCTGGGAGAAAATTCTATCATCTCAGTAAAAGGATTGTGAGGTATTGTGACTCCCTCAATACTAGAGAGAAGGGAATGCAAAAGGAATATGGAAAAAAATTTATTGTTTTATGGTGGAGTGATCTCTTCGGGAAAGGTATTGGCTCAGGAGTGGCTGTGGATATTTAAAGGACAGGGTCAAGAATTTAATATTTATATGTTCCAGACTAGCCCTCCTTGAGGATTGGAGACTGTTATTTTTGACACAAATAACTCTTCAAACAGGTTCCACCTCAGCCCCCAGCAGGATTATCACACATATTCCCACTCCTACTGCCTCTTACTATGCTTCAGCTGAATGCTCACTGAGGAACCTCTCTCCTCTCTGTATGCTACTTGTGTCTCCTCGACACTTGGGTGTTGTGCCTAAGACCAAGGAGGAGACCATGGTCTGTTCTCCAGCAAACAGCACTGTTCATCTGCAATCCCTGTTCCAACCTGCCTTCTACTTTCTCACATTTTGATGACTTTAGACTCCTAATGGTGTCTAACAGATGTTTACCAGGGGATTAATTACTTAGTTACCAGTTCTCCACAGTCCAGACTAAACCACTGGTCTGCCTCAGGAGGTGGCTGCTCTGCTGTCCACCTATATTCCATTTAAATGAACTGTCACATAGGTTTTATTAGTCTGTGCGAGATATTTTTTTCTGGCATCTCTTGCAGTCTATGGCTCAAAATAGCCAGGAAATCAAATAAACAGAATTTGGAATCAGAAAGAAACACACATCTTCCTTGTGGCTTTACCTAACATACCACATATTGAAGGGTAAAATAAAAGCTGATAGGTCCATGGTATATTCCTCATTTTTTTTCTTTCTGTGCCTAAGGTGGCTCTCACTCCTCTTCTTTTAACCACATTTCCTCCCAGAATTTCACCCTGGCATGGTTCATATCCTCTATGTCTTATCATAGAATCATAGAATCTTTTAGGTTGGAAAAGATCTTTAAGGTCATTGAGTCCAACCATTAATCTAACACTGTCAAGCCCACCACTAAACCGTGTCCCTAAGCACTTCATTTATGCATCTTTTAAATACCTCCAGGGATGATCACTCCACCACCTCCCTAGTCAATCATCTCACTTCCTTTCAAATAATACATTTTGGGCATTGGACACCCTGAAAGTTAGATTAACCCTTTTAGAACCCCCACATATTGTGTTAGCATAAAGCAAGAGCATTTCAAAACCACGTAAGAAAATTACATAAGAATTATTTCATTTTGCAGTCTGACCTACAAAAGACATGTCCAGATCTGAGCCATGTTATCCTTTGACCTGTTTCACTGAACAGTTTAAGACTTTGAGTTCTATTTTGAAAAAGTAATCCTTGTACAAGAGAGAAGAAATATCTCAGTTAGCTTGTGATATCACAGGGTGATTAGTCACCAGAGAAAAGTCTCTGCTTCTCAAATTCCCTTGGGTCTTAAATCTGGAGCTGGATGCACACTTCTGGCTGGATATCCCCTTCTCACAGATGAGACCCTGAAAGGTAAATTATCTTTCCTGGCAAAAGACACAGGGAGGAGAGTAGAAAGAGGATCTAGACGATGATTCCCTATAGAATTACATGACTGCCAAAATAATCCTTTGGGGATTAATGAGCTTGAGGCCAAGCTAGAGTCATCCTCTTTCAGGAAGTCTAACCCGAGCCAGTGAGCGTCGGTGGACTGGGTGAGGGAGCTGCAACCATTTCCACGGTGGTCTCCAAGCTGCAGGCCTGAAAGGATATGGTTTGTTATGTCTTCTCATTTTAGCTCTGTTTTTCATTGGTGTTAGCAACCACATCAGAGTCAGCTGAGTTTTCAAATGACGTATCAAGGGGTATCGTGACTGATCTTTAACTTCTACAGAAATCTGCTGGGCTGCATTTGCTCCCATCAGGGGGGAATTTAGCCCTCTCACTCACCCAGTGCTTCAGCTTTGCAGGCCGAACTTAGCTTTGAAGTCAACAGCTTTAGAACCACTTCTTTGGCTGTTGAAGTTCATAGAGCACATCTGATTTACACTAATGCAGAGAATCTGGCATCTCATTCCTGCTGGAGCGAATGGCATTAGCCCAAGTCTGAATTTGGCCTTTTGACTTTCAAAAATTGGCTGCAAAATGAGGGATCCTTGTCGGCTTTAAGATTGATGGTCTATGACTCCAAGCACGTTTGTCATCTGTTTGCAAAGTGAAAATAAGCCTAAAGTTGTTGACAGTAAATGAGGTAATATTTACATAATACAGACATACCTGTTTCCTGGTAAAGAGATCAATGCATATTTCTTTTTGCAATAACACATACATGCTGTATATCTTCACAGAGACAATAATATTTGAAGTGAAACATTCATCCAGCTATATAATTACTTCTATTGTTTTCCATTTACTTTTTGTTCCCTAATAGTTTATTACCAGTGGCCAATAGTCAAAAATAATCCTGAGGGATGCAAACCAGCGTCTTATTCCAGGTCCTTTCAAAGATATTTTGGTTATTAAAATGACTGTGTTTAAGACTGGTGCTCAGAAACTGCACCCAAATCTGGAGCCCCATTGCTCCAGGTGGTAGATGCACTGGTGATACAAGGCAATGCCTGCTCACAGGACCTTACAGCTAGAAAAAGGCAGGGCAGGGACAGCCACCACGTATGGGACACCTTTCCTACCTTCCTCATGATTGCTTGCTTCTGTGTTCACATTTACAGCCAAACTAGGTATGGTAAATTGGGTGGTGGTGAGAGGAGAGGTGGTGGTCTCTGGCATACTCCATGTAATACAAAACCTGTGTCACAGTGGCTTGATGGACCCTGCTTGGTGCTTTTCTTGCAGTCAGCTCTGTCACAACACAAGTATTGTTGTGCCTTCACTGGGGGACAGAGGACATGGCATGGGTCAGAGGAGTCATTCTTTGGTATTGCCTCTTTATTTCCACAGAATGTCTCTACTGTAGACTTTAAAAAGTTACAAAGCAGGTGATATGAGACCAGTGTTTCTCATTTATGTTTCTCTCATCTGTCTTTTCTTCTGGATGAAAAAAAAAATGAAACTTTATCTTTCTGTTCTATAGCACCTTCCAGACCACATATTTCCTGAATCATTTCATAAAAATCAATAGCAATAAATAAACACCAAAGTACCTCCACTATTAAGACACTTGTGTGGCCTATCTTTGTAAATACTGAAGATAGCAATCATGATTTAATAATTATTTCCCCCTCTTTCCACCTCCATAGTCCTCTATGAACACAGAGCTTCTAAAGAAAACCCTACAGCTATTCCTCCCCCCACAATATCAACATAACAAGCTCTTCAGTTGGGCAAGTCCCCCTCTTGTCACTCCAGCTGCCCTTAAATTTTCACCCTGGTACAGAACGATGCTCTGAGTCAACTGGATACTCACCTCCACCTACTCAAGAGCAGCTGTTTTTCATGACATCTCTGTTACCTGGGTGTCATGCAAATGGAGAGCAGCAGAATTACATCCCTAGCATGGATAGCATGTAACATAGCTGCTTTTCCCACACATGTGGCTTTATTTGTTCTTAAAACCGAGAGTTATTTACTCTAGGGCAAAAAGATTTTACACTACTCTTGCATTCCCAGTCTAGGAATCTAGACTGGTCACTAACTAGGAGAAAAGAAAGCAAAGGAAGGTTTCCTGGTAGGAACAGAGGTAGCAAAGGAGGGTTTCCTTGTAGACAATGTTAAAGGAAAAACTGGTTTCCAATTCCATCCAGTAGAACAGGTTCAAATGCCTTGGGCTGGAGATAAGGACACAGCAACTGCTACATTAGCATAATCTAAGCATCCTGAGATGAACAGTGGGCAAGTTAACCCAGCAGTCTGTATCTCACTGCCACTACAGACATCCTGATGGCCAACTCAAAGGTACTGGAGGATGATCTCTCAGGTTAGATCATTTACCAGCTCTTTCCTCACAGATAAATCTGATTGGCTTACCTGATCATGAACAAGAGGAAATGTGATGAGTGAGAGAATGGCTTTAGGTTGTGCAGATGCTAT
>JANIJG010019484.1:0-13132 GCA_024611175.1 Megaceryle torquata
GTGGGGGGGAGGGAAGAGAGAGAGAGAGAGAATGCAGAAATGGAAAACAAGTGCCTTCTGGTACCAAAAAGAAATAAAACTTAAATTCAAAATCAATTCACATAAATTGTGGACAACATGAAAACAAAAGAAAGCAAAAACTACATATATTAAACTTCTGCCTAGGCAGCTTTTGGAGTCTTCGCTATTTGGATAAATCCAGGGATCATTGCCTGTTTGAACTGAAGTCTAAAAACTCGTGCTGAACCATAATTTTTTCAGACATGTGTTTCTTTAACTCCACAGTTTTATTTCCTTCCTGAATAGCTGGGAACCAAAAATAAATTTGGTCATAAGAATGTTTCATGTCACTCATTTATACTGGTTTTATATTCTTAAATGCATTTTTCTGTTTCAGATTCTTTTCTCTTACTTACTCATACATCAAGAAGCAAAAGTGCAATTTGAACTTAAGAGTAGGTAAAAATACTAGAATTTTATGAAGAATAAAAAGAGATTTCTGAAAGATATAAGGCCGGAATGACATGTAAAAAATATGTTAAAAGAATCAAATAAAATGTTATATCTAACTTGGAAATGGCTTTATTAGATCCAGAATACAGTGGATTGAGAATCTTCTAATTAGTTTTGCAACTTTAAGTATCTGCTGCCTGTAAGACTTTCCAATAATGACAGAGATCATCAAAGAGAACAGTTAATTAAGATATTTTATTAGCAAAAAATCCCTTAGCCCTTCTTAATGGGATGCACTGGTCACTGCAAAGTTAGTTAACTACAGGAAGTTTTAAGTAAGAAAACTAAGTAAGTCTTGAATGAAAGTCCTTGAACTTCTGAAAGAAGAATGAATATGGAATATAGTTATTACTCTTTTTTAAAATTCTGTATATAATTGTAACCACCTCTTTTTTTCTTTAATGAAATATGCATTTTATTTTTGCTTAGGACTGTCAACACTTCTCTCTTGATTACAGATTGCTAAAGGATAAACTAGCTTACTTCTTGCTGTTAAGATACACAGGGAAAAATCTGGGCTGACCTTATTAGCACTTTACCATAGTGACTCCCATTTAGGGTCATCTGCATTAAGGACCTTTAGCTTTGCTTGACAAGTCTATAGTTGGATAATGTGTCACAAGGACTAATAAAATCCTATATCTTGAGTTCATCCAGAATAAACAAGATAGTGAATATCCCTATTTGCTCTCACATTTTGAATTCAATCTGAGTCTTAGGACTTAAACAGCAAAAGTAATTATAATGAATTAGAATAGCTGCTAAACAGTAGCCTCAGATCCCATTCCTTTGGCCTTCTTTGCAATTTGCCAGTTTTCGTTTGTTCTTCCACTGCTGAAGTTAAAAGCCTGTAAATTTAGAAGAATGTCATGAAAAGGCCAGTAACAAATCTAGTACTGCAGGGGTCTATCCTGGTACAAGTTCTGTTCCATGTGACATCAAAATGACAGTTCAGGAATTGTCTGTGATATAAAAGCAGAATATAAAATCTTGAAAACTTTTTGCTGAATACTTCATGAATCAACTTCTTCAGTTGCATTTCAGATATTAAATGGTGTTCTTTCAACTTAGTCAAGTTTTACTGGCTGTGCTTGCTGTGGGTTTATATTTGCCTGGCAATAGCAGAAGTTGCAGGAACATGCTTCCTGTCAAATCTTTATTTCAAAATGGCATTGTGCTGGAAATAGTTTCTTTCAGCCCAGTTATTGTTATTCAGGGAAAGCATGGTAATTTTTAAATTCAACACTTGTCACTTTATTTTAGTGAATTAATTGATTTTACTTAAAAACTTATCTGTTTAAATCCTACTAAAACATAATTTTCAGTTGTATCTTTTAAGAAAGAATACCAATTAAATATCGGAAGTTAATTATATTAAATTTATGAAAAAATAATCTTAAATCATGTGTTAATGCATGTTGACTGTCACTGATACTTTGCCTTGTAGAAGCTTGTGGAACTGGAATGGAAAAATAATTCTGGTTTAATAGGAGACAACAGCCACAGCTGAAATCTTCAATTTAAACTGGGATTCAACACAACATGTTAAAATAGCACAGATCTCAGGGTTCTAAAATAATCATAAAACTCAGATTGTGTTGTCTGAAAATAAATAAAACAACTTATTTCTAAATTGTATAGAGATTCAAATTAAGATCTGTAACAGGAATTGCATTTGTCTGATTTTGCTTACCAACATCCATGTACTACTGTGTTCAGGCCTGCAGTTTCTAAAATATCTATATTTTAATACAGTATTGGCACATTACATACAACTTCCATGAATGCATTTTAAATACCTATACTGATGGGAGAGAGAAGATAACATTGTTCTAACATTCCCCTTTTTAAAGGGAAGCTTTCCCAAGTCATAGTTTTCTAAAAGGGAAGAAAAAAAAAATTAACTGTATTAGATACCATTTTCTGCTTTAAATTTTTTGCTGGTGAATGCTTCTGCAGAGTGGGCAAAGGTATTCATTATATCCCTAGGTTATTTTATTCCCTCAGGGATTACTTATAAGTGGTTAGTCCATTAAATTTATTTAAATGAGAACTACCACTATGAGTTTTTCTGCTGTAAATTTCCTTTGCTGTCATGTTTATGACAGGAATTCTGTGTATACTTGTAGCATATTGCATATGCAAAGTGTGTGCATCTAGCACAGATTCATGATCTATTTTTGGAACTTTGTCTCAGGCAAATGTCAAAGGTTCTTGCCTCTTTCCTTTACTAAAAGTGATCCTGGAATCAGGAACAACCTCCACTCCTATATAAATAGATAACCTTATGAGTCTTCCATATGTTTGCATTATCCAAAGTTTCAGTAGTTGCAACACTTTTGAATACTGGTTCTTTCAGACTATTTTTCTGAACTAAATTGCTCTGTAGGTCATCAGCTTGATCCACTTCTACATCCACTTCTACATAGTTGCATAGTGTATGTTTAAATAGCACTTCAAATATTTTCTCACCTAAGCAGTCTGATTTGACATGTGAAAGATCCTTAGTTTTAGTACTTCTTATCTGTTCTCCATCCACAGGGACTCATTTAGAGAAATGGTTGTGTAGTCTAGTAGGTCTCAGATGGCTTTAGTCTGGGCTGGTCAGGTTCCCTTTGTGAACCCATGCCCCAAGCTACATTTACTCTTTCTTGCCTTCACATCCTTATTGCTTCCTCCCATGGTGCAGTCTGGCAGTTCCTCAGGCCTTAGATTTTCTCAGTTGCTGACTTGCTCAAACTGATGACCTGCCTCTGAGTTGAGTTCAGCTAACTGAAAATTGTTGGTTTAAATTTTTTCATTGCAAGATTGTCGTGTGTGTCGTGTGTGTCGTGTCCCGTGTCCCCTGTCCCCCCCCTCCCGAATATTAAGGAAAAACACTATACTGTGGTGACGGGGTTTTTTTGTGTGTGTGTGTGTTTGGTTGGTTTGTTGGTTGGTTGGTTTTTATATCATACAGAAAATCACAATTTTTAAAATTGTGTCTTTAACAAACTGAAATGTCAGATTTTACTGAAGATGACTGAAGTGGAGAGTATGTTACATGCCCATACAACATAGGTGTTTCAATTGGTATAAAACTCTTTTCATAGAGTACGAAGACATAAAAGTTCATGCTTTTACAGATTTCAAATTATAGTTAGGCAAAAATGAATGCAACTGTTCTATGCAGTAGCTGGTACTAAATTGTTTATTTATAATATTAGTTTTTTATTAAAATTTTCCATGTGAATTACACAGTGCTGTTTACATTTTGCTAATCTTCTGCATGAGTTCTCTTTGCAGTTTAAGTAGAATCTCGGTAAGTTAGGTGTTTTGCTCGAAAGTTGCTTCTGTGTCAAAGTAGTATAGTATTTTTCAATGTATAAACTTTTAAGCTTTAAGAAACCATAATTTTTCTTGCCTTTTTTTTTTTAATTATTTTTGAGATTACCTTTCTCTAAATTTTCAACATTTAAGAGGCTGTGCCTCTATAAAGCACTAGGACATACCATGCCATTTGACTGAGATTCTGAATGTAATTTCACTATGAGCTTCATATTAAGAGCAGGTGACTGCCTGTTCTTGTGCATTTGCTTGCATGATGAAGAAGTGTCCACATAGAGTTTGCTTTAATAGTTGTGGTTATGTAACATGCAGTGAGTTTTCTTTGTTTTAATTAACATTATGCTATTCCAATATAGCTCTTGACTATGCATTTGTGTTTTAATCTTGGTACCAGTCTGTCAAAATTTATTGTATCATAACTAGTCTAAGCTTTTGATATTACTCTTTGTGACAATTTTCTTCTATTCTGAAATAAAGAATAGTTTTTGGTTCAGTCCCTGACACACAAACCTGGAGGTTTACCTGGTGCTTTTAAGGTTATTTAGTTTTGAAGCAGGAACAACGACTGTATGATTTACAAGTGCTGTACTACAGAACTATATTGAGATTAAATGCAAGACAGAATATATATACATATATGTATACAGAATATGTATATGTATACAGAATATGTATACACAACTATATTAAGAGATTAAATGTAAGACAGCAAAAATAATTTGTACTCAAGCAGCCTTATTAGTTGTCTGTGTAAAGCTTAAGTATTCGGTGATTACAGTATTTTTTTAATAGTATTGCAAAAGAAAACATTCTTGAAACTAAAATTTCTGCATTAAACAAAAGAGATTTTATTAGCAAGAGTGAGTATTTTTGACATTAGGATCTGTTCTGTTTATTTATACAGTGTATTTGATAATTCTGATGAGATATGCTATACATTGTGCATGAAAGGTGCTATATAACGCTCAGTTCCTCTTGGAGTCTTATTTCCATTTTCTAGTGTATAGGTTCTTCAAACAGTGCAAAAACTCTGTTTTACTTCCATCCTGTTATCACCCACCACACTTACAGGATAAATCTCAAAGTCTGTGTGAGAGGACAGCTCAGACGTAAAAAGAGAAGTGTGGAATATTATTTTGAATGATTGTTCAAGAGCCCCTTAATCGTTATTATGGAATGAAAAAGCCATGTTTTAAAGATACCAGTATAACACAGTGCAGTTCATGCTACATTAGCTTTGTTTATGCTAATTTTTTTATTATGAATTTTATTACGCATTGCACCATCATTTATTCATTCCAGTAAAGATGGTGTTGCTACTTTGTTAAATGTTTTAAATGCTCACAGGTGAGAGATTGGCTTTCAAAGATTTACAGCCAAATCTGGGGAAATGAGGAAGGATGAAAAGGTTAATAAAATATTAAAAATTCCCACATGAGTTATATTTTTTAGCTACTAGGCAAGTTAGAAGTGTTAACTTGATGTTTTCACAAGCAGTGAATGGACAATTTTTTATCTCATGAAATATCTTGTGGGTGGGTTTTTTTGAGTAAAAGAATCTGATCTATTAGAGGAATCAGTGAGCAAAAAGAGAATTACAGATGCAGCCTTTGTCCAATATCAGTATAGATAATTATGCTTAGATGTTTTGTTTAAATGTGTATTTTACTACCCATCTACCCTTGGCCTTGTATCAAGTCTAAATGAGCTTTTGAAGCTTTGTCAAACTTTGATGAAAAGAATTAAATGTATGAATGTATTTGGCAGTGTTACTAGCAGTAGGAGTACAGAAGCTTCGCCTACTACCTAGGTTGCTATATAATGCTGCTGTTTCACTCCTTGATAAAGCAGTTCTCACTTCTCTACACATGGGGTTCCTTCTAATGATATAGCTGTATATTTTGCTCTAGACATGCTGATTTCAGGACTGAATTTGCAGGGGTGGAAATTATGTGCTGTCATTCTGACTGGTACAGAAGTTTACACTGTAAGTTTTTGAGGACATTTAAAAACTAAACATGTAATTTTACTATAATTGCAAAATGTTCACTAGCATTAAAAAAATGTTCTGATTACTTAAAAATTTTAAATAAAGTGTATTGACTTTCCGCTTTTCATGTCAGTTGTCTTTACTATGTTAAACAAAAGGAAATTTAATCTCTTAGGTTGATCAGGAAAACACAATTCAAAAGAAAAAGTTAGCATCCAGTGCTACTGTGTGTCCCACAGGTTCTTCCACTTTGATCAAAACTGCCTCCACTGGTGAGTTAGAGGAGCGTATTGCGGCCACTACTGGTGCAATTACTGTTGCTAGCACATCTGCCGATGTTACTGTATCCAGTGCAGTGACCACCTGTAGACAACCTTCTGAAGATCAAGTGCAAGCTATGAAAATAAGAAAATCAATTCTGGAGTCGGCCACTTCCAAGGAAGCGCTCTCCCTTCATCAAGCAAATTTACAAAGAACAAGAAGACGACCAAGAAATGCTGAGCAGATAGAAAGAACTAAAGAACTTGCAGTTGTTACTCATAGAGGTATTGGATATTATTTTACTTGTGCCCATGTAGTAACAGCAAAATATTTTGTATAAATTATAAGTGAAAGGTCAGGTCACTCAACTACATTCAGGGAATGTAGTTGAATCAAATGGGAAAGGGATTAAATTTGTTTAAAACTGAGGTCTAGTGGGGCAGCCAGATGGAAAAAATAAATTAATAATGATATAGTCATAGTAATTTAATTTGATTTATAAAAAGACAAAAGGGAAAGATAAGGGATTTTCTGTTAATGTCACTTTATACTTTAGATCATATTTCACTATGAAGCCTAGTGTAAGAAAGATTTGGTGAGTTTAGAGAATCGAGATTAAAATATTAATCTACTCTGCATATAAGTTTAGAAAACTGTAGCATAAGAAATGTACTTTACAAGTAGCTGCTTTGTTCTAAACTAATCAGTGATGCAGTTGTAATCATCTCTCTTCTGCCTAAATCTTTAGCAAAATTTTGGCTTTATAAAACATCTGTATTTTTTTATTCTACCAAATATGAAATCAATGAATGAAGCAAAGTTTAGAACACTAGGCCCTTCAGTTGCCAGTATCAAAGTAGTAAAGCTAAACATTTCATATGTTCCTATATTTAGACTATTTAATCCACATGCTAAAATACTAATAATGAACAACATTTGGTGTATAAACAAAGCATTACTGATTGTGTTAAAAGTTAAATGTTGATATCTAACAAATGAGGCTGAGAAGCAGCAATGCTGGAATTTCTTAATTTAACTAACATAGGCTTTCAGAAATAAATTGCATGTGGTATGTTTTTACACATATACAAGTAGAGGGAAATAGCAACTTAATATTGCAGGCTAATGTTGAGTAAGATTTATTATATATTTGTAATTTTTACCATGTGCACTAATCCACTGTTACATATTAATTTATTGCGGATGAATAATTTATAAACTCAAATATATGGAGGAGGAACATTTTTTTTATAGTACAAGCAAATTGTAGAAGTCTTATGGTTGATATTTTGTAAAGATTACTTCAGATTGGAATCTGTTGTCCTGATGGATCAGTCACTGTAAGTTGTTGTTTCACCTACTGAAACAGCAGAGCTGCAGTTCTTTAGAATTTTAAAACTGGCAATTTAAGTAGGATAATTGAAAAACAAGCACTGTACTTGGTTTGCATATGAAACAAATAATTTGTATTAATTTCAGTACAAATATGAAGTATTTTTCTGGATATCAACTGGTATAAATTAACTGATAGATTTTTGTTTGTACTGGTTGTGTGGCTATGCATCCACTTCAGAACAAATTTGGTCAAGCAGGCTTATTTTCCATTATGAGGGAGTATCTGGAATAATTTCTTATTATTTAAAGATATGGCAGTTAAAATTGGCAGTAATTGTGATATACATACATCTCATGCTTGTAATCATTACACTATGGTGTCATCTCCACTGTTTTCTCACTGTCCTTTTCTTCTCTGACCTATATTTTGCTATAAGATATAGGTTAGGTACATAGTTCTGAATTACTTTGTCATATTAGTGTGTTAAACATTTATGTTTGGAAAAAAAAAAAAAGAAAAAGAAGTTAGAGACCAAGATACTGCTAAAATAATGTTATGATGGTTATTTGTCACATACTAATGTAATACCACAGGTACTAAAACGTATCAAAGCCACATACTGATCATTGAACAATTTTGTCTGGACATTACTGGAGAAGAAAGCCCATACATAGTTCCTTTTGCAGTTTATTCCTTCATTTCACATTTAAAGTCTTGGTTTTACTAGCATTCTTTATACAAAATCTTGTAAGTATTTTTTTACTGCATCATACCCACAGAATAGTGTGCATGTGTATGCTGTGAGTATGCATATACTGAGTAAAAAACTACCATTTTTGTTTGGCAAACACCAGTATTTGATAGTATCCTTATAATAGTGATGAAAACATAACAGATAAGTCTCATTCAATAACCTATAATGGTTGTCCATAAAATATTCCTCGTTCCAAAGACACAGACATATTTTAAACAAATATTTTTGAATGTGGGACTGTTGTTAACTGACTTGAAGAAATTTCCTTTATAGGGACGTAATTCTGCAGGTGTTTCTGTGGAGTTCCCTGTAGGTTGCTGTTGAAGTATTTTAGACATTCTTTGACATTTAAATATGCACAAAATTATAAAAACTACTTGTATTCCTCTGCATATTAAATTAATATGAAACTATATGTAAGAACTACTTAGAATTTTATCTAAATTACTTTTTGAATTATTCCTCTCTATATAACAGATAGTAAAAAGAATTTTTATTTTGGAAATATGTTTTTTCCTGTGATTTTGATAATAAAAATTATGCTCCCAAATCTAGGCAAAATTTATCATATGAAAATATAATGTCTGATATGCTAAATGTAATTTAGTAAAGCTTACTACATCCTATATATTTATATTTAAAATAGTAAAAATGAACTGTACGTTAGTCTTTACTGTAGGCTTTTTTGAGAATATTGCTAGTGAGATCAGAGTAGTGCTGGTTTATGATATATTAGCATTGATGCAAAGGGATAACTCAGAATAAAAGGCTGGCTGAAGAATTTCTTCTCTAAGCTTAATACCTGGAAACCACAGAAGAGGAGAAGACTTTGTCTTCTGACTGTTTAAGAGAGGAAAAAGGAACCCCACATGCATTTGGTAAAATACATTCATTAGAGATAGGGAAGTACAAGTGTCATTTTATAAGGGAGTAGTGAGATCTCATGAGGAATACTGTACATGATTATAGTTCCTTCATCAAAAAGAATTCAAACTGAATCAGATGAATAAAAGAACTATAATGGTGTTACATTGTTCAGATCATCCCACCTTACAAAAGGAAATTTAAGACAAGATGAAAGGATAAATGTTTCGGGAAGTGACTGCTACTCTGTGGAGAACTTAAATAAGGACAAATGAGTATATAATATATAAACAGATACATTAGGGAGAGGAATGAGAAGAGTTCTTGTTATTGGAACAATGAAGCTTTCTGGTAGTAGGAGGGAGTAGATGAAGGGTGAAAAGCTTGCTTTCAAGATGCAGCTTGATATTCTAGTGAATAATGTATTTAGATATGATATCTGAGAGAGAAGGAGCATGTTTTGGGTCCTGAGTTCTGGTGAAACCAAGGAAAGTGTTCCTTTATTTAGAAGTAGGGGAAAAACAAGGAGGTAACATAGAACATAAATCCAGTAAATATACTTATTGCAGAAGATCATGTTCTGAATCTACTAGTAGTTTTAATGTCAACTTATGTTCCCTAATGTCTGGACCCAATTCAAAGTAAACGAATGATACCGATTTATATGGTCTAATTAATAGTAGTGTGGAGGGATGAATGTTGAGAATGCAGATTCTAAGGAAATACTAACTTTTCTCTCTTGAGAAAAAAAAAGAAATCTTGAGACAATATAGTCTCAAAGGACTTTCACCACAGAACTTCTTTTAACCATTACTTTTGTTTCAGACAAAAGAGAATCTTTTGCAGTTGACTTTGAATAAATGTCAAAGGTGAGAAACAGAAGAATACAGAGATTACACAGAATCACAGAATTGTCACAGTTGAAAAAGACCTCTAAGATGTCCAACTGTCAATCCCCAAAAAACAAACCAAACCAAACTAAACAAACAAAAAAACACCACACAAAAAATCTCCTCACCATCCCACTAGAGCATGTTCTGAGGTGCCTGATCTACATGTTTTTTGAATACCTCCAGGGATGGTGACTCCACCCCCTCTCTGGGCAGACCATTCTATGACTACTCTTTCAGTAAAGAAATTCTTCCTAATATGCAGTTTAAACCTCCCCTGGTGCAACTTTAGGCCATTTCCTCTAGTCCTGTTGTTACTTGAGAGAAGAGGCTGTACCCACCTCCCTACAACCTCCTTTCACATATCTGTAGACACCAGTAAGGTCTTCCCTCAGCTGCCTCTTCTCCAAACTAAATAATCCCAATTTCCTCAGCTGTTCCTCATAGGATTTGTTCTCCAGACCCTTCACCATCTTTGTTGCCATTCTCTGAACTCGCTCCAGCAACTCAATATCTTTTTTGTAGTGACTTGCCCCTCAAATATAAAAAAAAAAAAATCCAAACAAACAAACTTGCTGACTTTTAAATTCAGAAACAAAAATAATAAGTAAACAAACCAACCTGTAAGACATATATATTTGAAGTAGTATTGAAGGTTTTAACCATCTCCTTGCGTTATGCCAGGTTAGAAGTTCTTTGTAAATTTTGGTTTGGTTGTCTTTAAAGTAGATTTTTATAGTCTTTCCAATTACAAAATTAATGATATGAAAGTGCTACTGAAGATTTGTTCTATTGTAGATATAAATGATTAGAGTTTGGTCTCTGAACTGTTTGATTTCCTCGATCTAACTTTTCAGTTTTATTTTTGGATTGATTCTAAAATGGATTGGAAGATAGGGCATAAAGGAATCTTTGGGTTCACATCTGCTTGCATTTATGCAATACTATTCTCCAAAGCATTGGAGAATTTTATCACCACCTTCCATCTACACTAGTACACCTTCATAGGACTATCCTACTTTCTTTAATCTATTTCTCTGGCTTTTCGTTGTTCAGTTATATGAGAACATACTAGTCTGGCCATATGTAGCTGTTTGTAGCATTATCACATCTGAACTATTTGTCTCAAGGGAAATGGTTATATCAAAGTTTAAATTAATTTCACAAGAAAGTAGGTATCTAAGGACACATCATTTGAGCCCTTCAAATGTCTATTTCTCTTTGTGGATTATTTTAGATGTGTACAACTGCACAGTTTGCTACTATGAATCCATCCTCTGAGAGTTCTGCAAAATGAAATCCACTTTCAGTAGTTACTGTCATGTGTATGCTGAAAATGTTTTTGAACAGTTACTGTTATCCTCACTAGTTTTCACACTGACACGTGTAAAATAATGCCTAGTTTACCAAGTATTAGATAATATATTTATTGTGCTTTGGGGGTGGGATATTTTTGGTGATGGTGGGGTTGTTTTTATTGTTATATACATGCATATGCAGCCTGACAGTTTATTGATAGCATATTTGAACCAAATACATTTCTATAACTACTCCTTCAAAGTGTGTTTAGAAACTGGTGTTAGATAAAACAACATAAACATCTAGTTAAAAGGACAATTCTTCTCTTACACTGTAAAAATGCTTCAGAGATCTTAAGTTGCTTGCTTTCCTAGTGGGATTTAATAACCTTGGGAAAGTTATGCAAATAGTTATAATAATCTCTTTTTGTTTTAAATATGTTCACCAAGACACTTTTGTAATTATTTTCAGTGCTACATTAGATCTTGTGAACTCTCTTTCTTAAGTGTGTAAACTATGGACATGCCATTCAGGTGTTTGAGGATGAGCAGACGAAACGAAAAAACCAAACCAGTCTTCCTTCTTTATTACGATTTCTGAAATTAAAGGACAAGTATCTCCCTAATGCAAATATTTAAACACATCCCGGCACCCAAGATCACATAGTCAAGCTCATTTCCATTTTACTTGGGTGTTGGAAAAATAGCTAGGCCTATCTTCTGATTCATGAGGAGTTATTTTATGCTGATGCTCAGAGCAGACCAAAAGAAGCTCACTCCTACAGTTATATTTATGTAGAAATAGCATCTCAGAAATCTCACACAGTGATGAGAGAGCATTGCTGTTATTCCAGTATGGCCCTACTGTGTGAAGGTATTCTTCTTGGGCTCATGACTTCCACTGAGAATAGAATTGCTTATGGACTTCAATGAACTTGGGACGGGGGGAGGGCTTTCGGAATTAAGCGTAAAAAAAAATATAATTAAATAGTAGAGTGCTTTGTGGCAACCAATCTGTTGTGCTCCTACAAATAACATAGTTCCCAGAACCATTTGAATTGTTTATAGGTTACATTATGATGGTATAATCACTTCCTATATCTATCCTATAAATTGTCTTTCTTAGTAGTATGATGTTTTCTCCTTAATCTTGGTCTGGTTTTGTGCATGGGAATGATTACTTCTATTTATAAAAAAACGTCAGTAGTATTTTGCTACTTTAATATTTATGCCTCATGTAAGAGTTTCTTAGACTATTCATTGATTTTTTTTTAATAAGAACTTAATGGGTTCTGAAAAGTCTTTGATGATGTACTTTCTCTCTTCTCATGTTAGCTTCTCTTAGATCTAGTTACTTTAATTTCTGCTGTCTTCATCAGCAGTATTTGCTTGTAGCCAGCATAAAACATCTTCTTCCATACAGCTTTTAAATATATCTAATCTATAAAATCACTTAAGTATAATGTATCTAAAATTGTCTTTAAAATTTAAATTCTTTTAGAAGGACCGTTTTTATGTATGGTTCATTCATCACTGGAGAATTGTTGCACTTAGTTTAATGACAGAAAGAAAGTTTCTTGTGCTGCTTTTATTTACTCTTTCTTACCTTTTGGTAACTGTTAAGCTTTGCTTTTTCTCACTTTTTATTAGTTGCTGTGTTCAAAAATATGTTGAGGTCATATGGTTTGCCTGGATTAAATGCCTTTATCATAGCCAGCTCATAATAAAGACTGTTACAGAAATAATTCAGCTCTGGGTTTAGGGTTGAGGTGGGAGCCAGCTACCTTCCATATTACACTTTGCAACTAACAATTTTCAAGCTGGGAAGAGGACCAGCTGCAGTACCAACAGTAAAACAGTATATTGGGGGGGGGGGGGGGTTGTTGTTTTGGTTTTATA
>JANIJG010019485.1:0-38963 GCA_024611175.1 Megaceryle torquata
AGGGCTGAGTGTCAAGAGGAAAGGGACAGCCTCTTCTCACTCGTGCCCTGTGATAGGACAAGGGGGAATGGATGTAAACTGGAGCACAGGAGGTTCCACCTTAACATGAGGAGGAACTTCTTTACTGTAAGGGTCACAGAGCACTAGAACGGGCTCCCCGGAGAGGTTGTGGAGTCTCCTTCTCTGGAGATTTTCAAAACCCACCTGGATGCATTCCTTTGGGACCTGTGCTAGATTGTATGATCCTGCTCTGTCAGGGGGTTTGGACTCAAAGATCTCCAAGGTCCCTTCCAACCCCGACACCCTGTGATACCCTGTGATACCCTGTGACCTTATAGCAGCCTTCCAGTACCTGAAGCTGGGGAGGGACTGTGTACAAGGACATGTAGTGATAGGATGTGGGGCAATGGTTTTAACACAGAAAAGTCATGTTGCAGTCATAGAATCATAGAATCATAGAATGGTAGGGGTTGGAAGCGACCTCTGGAGATCATAAAGTTCAACCCCCCTGCCAATGCAGGAACACCTAGGGCCAGCCACACAGGATCCAGGTGGATCTTTAAAGTTTCTAGAGAAGGAGACTCCACAACATTTCTGGGCAGCATGTTCCAGTGCTCCGTCACTCTCACAGGGAGGAAGGTTTTCCTCATGTTGAGGTGGATCTTCCTGTGTTTCAGCTTGCTACCATTACCTCTCACCCTATCACAGGGCACCACTGAAAAGAGACTGGCCCCTTTTACTTGACACCCACCCCTGACGACTTGACAGTCACTCCATGAGTGAAGCAGGTCCTGCACCCAAGTCATCTCCAGTCCCTTGGTTCTGCAAAGTTTAGAAATCTCTGAGGATGGAAACATCACTCTGGGCACTTTTCCAGCATTTGTCCACCCTCACAGTGATTTCTTTTTTCCCCCTTATTTCTAGCTGAAGCTTCCCTTGTTGCAAGTTGTGAGCATTGCCTCATCTGTACTGTGCACCTCTAAGAAGGATTTTGCTCTGCTTTCACTTCTCTAAAGTAAAAGCAGGTTGTGATTTTTCCATTGTGCAGAACACCTGCTGGTAGATAGAAGTAGACAAATTACACAAAACAAATGGCAAAAACTGGAGCACTTCCTATTTCCTCACTCAGACTTAGCTCAGGAGAGGGGGGATGGTGTTATTGCCATAAGTAAACCAGCCCACACTGCAGTTTTGGTGTCCACAGCAGGAATCTTTCAGGAGGGAAGTGGGGAGAGGTGGGAAGAGGATCTGCCATCTTCACTAGCTTTGGTGAAGCTGGAATCTCACCCACAGAAGGTATTACTCAGGCTTGCACCATTTAGGTTGTTGTGGAAGACTGTGGTTGACAGTACCTATATGATGGTTCACAAGTAATCTTAAATCACACTAGGCCATACTGGGGCAAATTGTAAAGCAGTCTTCCACATTACTGACAAGACAGTTTACTCAGCTGAAATTAGACATATGAGTTTTATTGTACTAGCAGCAGCAACAGTTAGGAGCAACACAGTTACCAGTGGGGAATTATTCTTTCTTAGGAACATATTTACAGCTCCTTGTGTTACTCTCAAGAGTACACCAAAAGTTTACAAATTCTTCTTATTTGAAGAAAACCTTTTCTCTCTCTAGATGAAAATTTGAAGTTTCAGTAGAATTTAGACAATTAGTCTGTATCATATACATCATTACATCGTATTTTTTTCAAAATTTTCAAAATTTCAAAATTAGAGTGTAATAGAAATATATATTCAACCTAAAACTTAGGCAAATATAAAGTTAATTTAATTTTTAAGAGCTGTCATCTCTAGAAACATATTTACATTAAAATTCCAATCTAACCACATCTCCAAAGTAGCCAACAATTTAGAGGTCACCTCATAATAAAATCTATATTTATTCTGAACATTCATTACTATGAATTTTCAAAGAAACATCTCTCTCCAAGACTGAACTTAATAAAGAGATCTAGAGTCTGACTATCAAAATCTTTTGGTCTGCTGCAGAAGAGAGAACGAGTTCCAGGTATTACTGAAAAAACTGCCTCTGGTTATCTTGACCCCACCAGTGGAACAAACACAGAGTGAAGGAGTCTGTAAGGAAGCCAACAAGTATTTGCCATGACATTCCTGTTTAATTTTTTTCTGTTAATATAAGATTCTAAATGCATGTTATTGTAACTGCTTGGAATGCTGTAACTTTACAATCTCAGTTGTGCTGTGGATTTAACACATATTAAAATGAGAATCATGGGTAGTTCTTTTATCCCCTTATGTAAAACTTTAAAAAAGTTTATATTACCTACATAAGCATCTGTAGAGTTATTTGGGAATTTTTTTTTTCATATTAAAGCATTATCTGAAAAACATATTTCCTTCATTGTGAAACACAAGATAAGAGAAATTATATTTGGTCCACAAGTCTCTGTCAAATTTGCATAACTTTTTTCATTAGCTTTCCAGGATTAAGCTGTTAATGAAACATACAGTGCTGGAGTACAGGATATACATAAGCAAAAGCAGACACTGATCACAGTAATTTTCAAAACCATCTTAGAGTGGAATGTAGGACTTGATGCTTTAGAGCCCATCACACTTCTGCAAATTAAAACTATTTCCCTGAGTTAATTTTAAATTTTTTGAAAAAGTTCTCCTCAGAACTAAATTATAAGAATCAAGTAAATATTTACCTAACTATTTAATTAGTAATTTCTTCAACAGCATCCATACTATAGAACCAATGTAATACACAAGTCAATACATCAAAGCTGCTGCCCATGCTTATAGACAACACTGTATTTTACATGATGAATCATTGACTTGTTGGAAAGATTTTCTTCTAGTGAAAGGAAGACATTTCTTTCTGTTCAGAATTCAGAGGGTTTTGAAAACTGTAGCTAAGAAATTTTTGTTTGTTTGTTTTGCAAATGCACTTGTTGATATCTTTAAAATTGGGATTAAAATAAGAAATAATTTAAATATCTGTAAATCTTACTCAGATTAAACCTGGACATAGGTTCCAGAAATTCATGCTATTTCTAATCATATATATGTTCTAAATTTCCTGGATCTGGCTCAAATCAAAACTGAAATAATATAATATTATTCTGATCTGAAATGGAAAAACTAATTTGCAAGATGCATTCTCAGAAAATTATTGACTAATTTTCTGACACCAAATAGCTTCTGAAGATACAGGCATCCATTAGCATGAATACTTCCCTGAAGCCAAGCCCTGAATACATCAAAAGTTGTCTATTCTGCATTGTTATTTAGAAGACACTTGCACCATTAAGTGTTTCAAACCTCAAGGAGGAAAGATTCATCCATATTCTCTTCAGCAGAATATGGAGATATTTCCCATTACTTGTGCTATAGATTTTACATAATCTATTATTGCTTTGTCAAAATAATTATTAGAAGCACATGCCTGGGAAGGTGTGTGTTATTCAATGCAGTTCTATAATCAAACACATTGAGTCTTTATAATTTCCTTCAGAAATTACTTGTTAGATGTAAGTAGTCCTCAGCTCATTACTATTCTGATAGGAAGATGATCTCAAAGCCTTCTACTCTGTGGGTTAGGAATCTCCTAATTTCCAGGCCAACTTGGTTTGAGAAGACTATTTTATTCTGATGTTCTTCTTTGGCTTGAATATCTCTGTCTCTGTTCATCCTGACATACTTCAAATATGCTTTGATTTACCCACATACAGACAGCATTCCTTAACCTTCCTAGCTTTGCTAGGAAGTGAGCTAAGCACATACAGGGTTACCTATACAGGTTTACCTGTGCAGCCTTTTGCAGACAGACCCAAGCTTGCACTGCTTCTCTTCTGAGCTGGCTGAGAGTGAGGTGGTTTTGAAGTCAAAGTAGTAAAGCTGCATGAGGTTGCTCTATATACCAGAGTTCACAAGTCCTTCCAAGAAGCAGGCTGTGTAAGTTCTGACACAGTTCTGCACTCCTGTGGCTTTTGGGTAGGATTTGGTGTACATCCAATCACCTTGACGGGTGCAGACAGAGCTTGAGACTATCTAAAGTTGTGGTACACGTACACGTGTGTTTAGACATATTTCTAGCTCTGAAACATACCTCTTCTAAGGAAAGATCTCCATTTCTCCATACTACTTTCTAGTAGTCCTTCACTCTACTTGTTCTATTTTGCATAATTCTCTTGCAAATATATCCCATACACAGCATTAATGGTCTCGATAATTATATTTCAGTGTTACTGGATTATTACTTTTAGCCATAATACTGCACTGCAATGTCATTGTATCATAAAAAATCATATCACTACTCTTAGAACAGGGCTGTGATTGGATCACTGGAGCTACACATATTACTGTTAAATATGAAAAAAAGGTTTTCTAGTGGATTCAGGATAAAGTAGCTTCTAAAAGTAATTTCTTTTCTAATCTCTAGGATAGATGGTAAATACACAAACACACACACTTCTTACACCCCACCCCAGGCAGGTCCTCGACAAAATCTAATAAAGTTCTACACATTTGTTCAGAATTTCACTGGAAATCTTAAATATGGATTGGAAAGCTCCAAGTGTAATGGAATAGTGTATTAATGAGTACTAAAAGAAACCTACCAATCTCCAGTTTATACAGCATCTTTCATATTACTATTCCAATGCTAACTCTAAGAATAGGCCACTTTGATTTAGTACAGTTTTCACCTGGCTCTGTGTGAATGCTGGAAATGGGAAGGGGAGAGAATCATTTTATTAGTAAGAAATAGTCCTTAAAGATAAAATACTGCCAGCTCTGAGACCCATAACTCCTTTCTATTGGATACTATTCCTCTTTCTTTTAAGTTGATGGGAAATTTGCCATGTTATTCAGTAGAAACTGAAGTGATACCATGGTCAAGCAGTCAGACATGCTCAGAAAGCATAAATATTCTTTGAGGAATCTCAAGTACTATGACTTTCAGTTAAATCCTCATATGAATAAAAAAAAAATCTAGTGAAATATCCCAAAGTATTTTATTCATTAAACCTGACTTATCTGTGACTAATGACTCCTCACATTTGCCTTTAATATGCTATGCTTTGAAACTTACTGTATATGTTTTATACTTTCTCTGGTTTATGTCTAAACCTCTAGAATAAAATAGAATAACAAACCTCAAAATAGTTGATCATGCTGAAGTTACATTGCAGTTTATGATACAGAAAGCTATAAATAGTGATGTTCTGATTAAGCTAAATACGTACAGTGATTTGGAAACTGTCCTTTGGTACTGAAATATTTAAGAAACTTCATATTTTAGAACACATACAATGACTATTAAAAGCAATTAAAATCAGACAAGACAATTTTTTCCTATTCCCTGAAGAAGTGGAAAATTACTGGAATCAAGAACATATAATAAGCTACAAAATTATTTATTCTAAAATTTAGGACACACTGGAAAAAAATATTTATGCAGGTGGCTGACATTCCAGTTTTGTTGGGAAGATTTCTTTGGGAATGGAATTCGGCACATAAGTCAGAAGAAATAGATTGTCTCTTTATTTTGATTCATGAGGTTGGAAAGCAAGTTTTGTTTGGGCAAGCACACTCTGTTAAGTTTAATTAAGATATATGTTCTTAAATCTTCATTGTGATCACTATCCTAGGTAATGGGCAATAGTAACAATTCCAATCAAACCAGTCAGGGGAAGAAACCAAATCACAGTCTATACTCAGCTAGATCAAGACACACAAAAGTGGAAGACAGGTATTTAAATAGCAGGCCAAAAATATATTAACTAAATTCCTTGAGGAACTATCCATTCACCCTGCCTCACATGTCAGACATTTATCTGGGTCCACTGTGTGTTTACTGGGTTCCCATTTTTCATCTACTAGTTTAAGGTAGAATCCCTTCATATTAATCTCTAGGACTAAGCTGTCTGACTGATGAGACCCATGAAGTTGTAACTGAAGGGAGGAAGAACACTGGGCCAAGGGGAATATCTGCTCTGTGAAAGCTTCAGAGCATTTGGGCTGCCCCTTTCAGTCTTTGTCTCTTCTGAACAGCCATAAACTGTGAAAAATAATTTCTGTTATTTTCTGTTGTTTCTTTGAACTGATACTTTTCAGTAACCTGTACCTTCATAGGGGTGAAAAAACTCTGCCACTTTGACTCACTTGGACTCACATTATACCTAATCTGATAGCAGGAAATTGCTCAGGAAAAAGGGACCGTGGAACACAAAACTTCCTGGAAGCCAGATCAGATATTAGATTCTGAGTTGCATAAATCTCTCTAACCCATGTGAAGTAAACAATTTTCTACATATATAAGGATGTTTCTCTAACCCCTACATTATAAAATAAGCTTATTTCAGTTTCCTGGCTTCCCACTATCCAAATGCTTGTTCCACATTTCTGCAATTCACTCTAGGAAGACATGAGAGGTATATATTAAATTATTCTTAGTTTTTTGAGAACAGGAGGAAGACTGTAACTTTCTTTGTATCCATGGTTGCAGGACAATATGATGGGATAATCCCAGTATTACAGCCTGCTGTAGCCTTCATGCATGTTTCACCTACGCCTAAAGCTGAATGATTCAGAACTAGTTTTTAAGCAATACAGTTTATGGGGGAATTCAGAAGTAGTTGTATTTCACTAACAAGTCAGCTGAGTCTCTGTGACAGAAACTTATCAGGAGCTCTGGACACTTCACAAAAAACTTATATATCTTTATGTTTTCTCTTTATTATTGTAATATATCTGAGGCAAGTTTACAATTTGTCAGGTAAAGCTATAGCACCTGTATATTTACAGTCCATCACAATAGATCATTTAGCATTTGCTTTGGCATCCATTTACTATTTGATGTTTGTTGTCCTTCATCTATTTCAGACCATAAATTAGTCATAAGCTTTTTCAGTTCAGAATAGATTTTCTTCTGAACATGAAAGGTGCATATAAGTATGCCCTATTTCTGAAGTCCAAACTGTATGCAGGGTCAGTTGTTTAATGCTGTGCCTGACAGATGATTTCCTCATAATCCGCTGTCCCCTACAGCAAGAAATATTCTGTGGGTGGCATAGATACACATGGAGCCACTGAGCATTTTTTAAAATTCAGACTTCTGCATTTAATTTTCTGTAGCAAGGATCACTACAAGTGGGGACAAACTGTTGCCTACATTGGACTTTGCCTGTTTTTCAAAGGGTCTGGACACTGGGAATGGGGCCATTTGGAAAAAAAATATTAATTATATTAATTTTTTAATGTGTTAATTAATGTGGCCTTGTTTACGTGATGGGACATTACTGCAGAACTTGAGTAAAAAAATCTTGTTTCATGGTTCCCCACAAGGCAAAATTACTCCTTGAGAGCATATTTGTTCTTCTGAATACATCTAGGTTGTCAGGTATGTGAGTATGAAAATATCATCTTTTTAAGTTGGTAGACTTAATGTCAAAAAAAATAAAACAAATCTGGGTAAAGAGAGGACCATCAAAGTTTCTACATCTGGTTATCCATTATGAAAGTATGATTGTGAAAAGTATCACTATGGCACATCTTGCTGCTCTAACATAGCACATGTTTAGCATATGCCCAGTTGTGCTTTTGGTGAGGTCTTGATGTGCCCCTTACCCACAACTCTAACCACAATGCCGACCCTGAAATTTTCAGGTCGTAAGAACATGTAGTTTTTGTAATAAAGATTTAGAAT
Organism: Megaceryle torquata; assembly: GCA_024611175.1. NCBI lineage: Eukaryota > Metazoa > Chordata > Aves > Coraciiformes > Cerylidae > Megaceryle > Megaceryle torquata. The sequence continues at coordinate 7,690 of JANIJG010019485.1, forward strand.
CACATTGCTGGCTGCTTGGATGTTGATTAGCGTTACGAACAGGGACAATGTGAAGTGAATTTCTGTGCTTTTCTTTCGTGGGTTGGGTGAAGAAATATGTGTAGCATCCCTTTATATCATATTGCCCATAGATAGCACCTAAGGTGCTGCTCAAAAAGACAGTGACAGTGAGCATGTGTATGCCACACTTGTAACAGGGCTAGTACCCTGGTATCTAATGAGACTAGTATTTAACGAATTTCCATGATTTACTTGAAATTTATTTGCCATAAATTTCAAGAATGACCCTTCCCCTTTGCAGTCAAATTAATACACTTCTTATCTGGATGTATGGGAGGGAGAAAATTATAATAGGAATAAAAAGTAGCTGAAGGTTTGCTTGTAGAAGAGTGTTCCTTTACAGATGCATTGTTTTCAAATTAGCATATCTCATTTCAACTGGGTTCAATTCTCTAAATGTGTAAAGCTTTATAGTTTTTTATTAGAGATGTTTTTCAGTCAAGGCTTTTCTGATTATTACTATAATTTGTGTAAAAATTATTTACCTGGGTAACTTTGCCACTCCTAAAGCACTAGTAATCTAAATAACATTTTGCAACAACCTGTTCATCTTTTGAGGTTAAATATATATTGACTGTAATAAGACCTGAGTTAAAGCCCATTGTGAACTAAGTCTTTACTACTGTGATGAGAAACAAGAATACCAAACTGGCATTCTGATTTTATATTGCTCTTTCGAAACAAAACAGTTTGTCACATCCAGGCCAGGTATGAAGTTGAGGAAAGCTGTATGAAAAGGGATTTCATTCCCATTGTTTACACAGAAATCTTGGGGGAAAAAGAAGAGGTAATACAACGTTAATCAACTGTGTTCCAATCCTGTCTATATATATGCATGTGTGTATATATATAGTATATACATATACATACATATATATACACATATAAAGAGAGTATATACGTGTGTGTGTATATATACATACATCTATATTGGTATGCATGTAAAAGTTGATCAGTAGCATTTGGGGGCAGAAATAATCTTTTCATCATAGCTCTTTCTAAAATCTAGGAACTGAATGAAGCCTCAATACCCCAGTTCAATAAAAACAAGGAGATATAAGAGTATTTAATTAGCAGGACGATAGCAGCTATGTGAACTTCAGGATTATTCACAGTCTTTCTCCTTTTGCATTTGCCTTGGTCCACTTAAAATATCCAGGAAAGTACCACTAAAGAGGCTTTTGCCATCTTATTGAGTAACTTATATCAGCTGAAACCATTGAATCTTGTTCTTCTAATAAGATTAAGTTACTATAGTCTGGTAGCAGAGAGTATGGAAGGATTTCCTCCCTCCGTAACTACTGCAGTATGAAAAAATACTTTCCCTTTTAGTGTATTTAAATTTTTGTCATTGATTAATTTGTAATTAAAATAATTTTACTTACAGAAATTTCTGTTGGTGTTTAGATCAAGCAGGCCAAATTTTTAGTCAGATTCCTAGACAGTGATTCTTATTTCCAGGTGACCTATATGACTAGATAAAACAAATGTAGCAAAATAAACTACCCAGCAAGTTTTTGGCAACCTGGATCACAATCTGTTAAATGATAAATGATATATTTAGGAACTGTTATATCAGAACATCTTTCCCTTTCCATTTCTCTTTTTCTTTTCCTTTCCTTTTATTTTTTCCAGTACATAATATCAGTTTGTAGGTTTGGTGTAGTATCTAAATGAACTGTCCCAGTTCATCAGGGCCTGTTGCTAACCACAGGGATTATATAGCTGCCTATAAATAAAGGAGGGCACATCAGGAGAGAATTTCTTAGGTTTAAGTAACTCAGAAGAATATGGTGTCCTTAGTATTGCATCTGACGTTATGACAGCCAATAGCACAAAGCAGCATCTTGCTTCTCAACTCTGAGGTTGTTGTGAACTTTTTTGCCAGCCAAAGCATACAAGACCCTAGATCTCATTAGATCTACATCAAAACTCTCACTAGAGATCAAAGAAACAGAGAAGAGGAGCTGGTCTCCCTTCTTGCTGATACTTGCTGCTGCAAGCCCTCTGGCTGATGGGTAGTGATTGGACACCTGGATGGTAGCAAGCTCTTCTGCTGTTGCAGCTGAAGCTTGGTAAGGCTGGCACCAGGGAAGGGACATTTTTTTTGGTTTATAGATTTGCTTGTTGATGGCTTATGTTTCTTCATGAATGAGAATTAGTCAGAAAGGAAGAAACCAATTATTCTTACTGACAGAAAAGGACCTCAAACTGCCATTTTCTCTGCTTTTGAGGCTTTGGAATGGTGCAAATGGATGTATCTATCTCCTTTAAAAACTCTGTGAGCCTCTCCCCTCACTATTCACCTGGCAGGGAAGGAAGTGTTTATAGGAGGTCCTTGCACAGCAGAGAAGTATGGCAGCAATTCCTTCATCAGCCTAACCCTTCATGACAAGGAAAGAGTCTGTCTGGGTGCTGGCTGAGTGTGCCTGGCTGACTTAATAGTCTTCTGGTGCCATACGCTGCATGCAGAAATTGGGATGGCACTAACTGTTGTCAGAGAACCAAACAGGCAGCCCAGGTGCAGCAGAGGGGAGGTGGGTTTCTCTAAGTCTTATTTAGCTAAAGCTCAGGTTTGAACTCTGCATCTGTAAAATCTAATGAGTAGAAATATGAAAAAAAGATGATGCCCAGCCTTCGGAGTGCTACAAAACACGTGATTTTAAAAAAATTTTCCCATATTTTTATGTCAGAAGGGTACTCAGTGTGATTAGGATTCCAGAATACTGTGTGCTAATTGTACCTATAATGAAATAGTATTGCCTCCTAAAGCAGTTAGCTGCTAGATAGAGAAGGCATGAAAAGGCAGTTTTATCCTTGTTTAATGGTTTGGGAAGTGAGGTGATCAAATAGTTTCCACTGGAGTCTTTAAGAGCTTTCGGGGAAAGGAAAGAAGTGAACCCAACTCAGCTGAAACATTTAAATTCAGTTTCTCAACTGTAAGGTCATCTTTCTTTTTGTCTCCCCTCACAGATTCTTATTTCAAAGAGTGCAATCACAAAATGTATCAGTCTTTTCCCTTGGTGTAAATATTCCTACAACTGTAACCAGAGCAGTTGCTTAATACAGCATGGCCCATTTTTGCAAACCCACTCCAAACTTGGTCTCCTCTGTTGTGGTTCCGTGAAGCCGCAGCATTCATATGATTATGATGGCAGGAAGGAGAGGGAGGGAGCAAGCCTCCCTTCTGAAGCTGAAACTGAAATAATGAAATAATGGTAACATTTTTAGAGCTGATAAAGCTCATTGTCATACATGCATTGGAAAGGAGAGGGTTTAAAAAATCAGGAAGCAGTTGTGTCTGTTAAAGGCTGTATAATGATGTTGGAACAGATTCTCAGCTCTGGGGATTTACAATAAACAGAGGCACAGTGTCTTTCACCAGCTGAATCACAAAATTCTATCACTTGTTTTTTGGAGTTTTTTTTAAAGGTACAGTTGGATGATGTATTAACTTTATAACAGAATGCATAGTATATTTTTTTTTCAATAAAGTACTTTAAAATCCCTTAATTACTAAACTCCTTGTATTTATGCTTATTAGAGGATTGAGGGATCCATTTTTAAGTTAGATGCTTCCAAGGTAACTCTAGATAAACATACAGTTAACTTTGCCTAACAAGGTATAGGCACCAAATTTTTAACAAACCCAGACAGAATACTTCTTAACCTGCTACAGTATGGGTTCTCTTTATAAAGCTGTTACAGTCTTTATTTGTATGAAATCTGTTTTGTTCTGCACACAGTATAAATTAATTTCATTCTATTCTAAGTGCAGAAAAATTATTTTACCAGATTCTAAAGACAGCTAAAATGTGTGAACGTTTGAGTGAGCAGTACCTCTTCCTAATGAAATGTCTTCTTTTGCCCATATGTTACAAATAATATCCATTCCATATATGCATTTTAAATGTATCCAAATGTACAGCAGTAGTTTTATATGTGCGAATGAGCCAGGGAATGCATGATTAGCAAGCCATTGTGAGGTGCTGTGAGAATGCATACTTCGTGAAATGTATACCTCAACACAGTTGCCAAAAAGTCCCAGATGACCATTTTTAAAGTATTTTCAGATATTTATGGGTCTTTAGGGGACCTATAAAGGCCATTCACTTTCTAGAAAACAGACCACTGTAATCTGAAGAAAAAATTATTTTTCTGGCCACCCAGCTTCACCACCAAACTAGGTGAGATATATTGATATTACTTGCATGCAGATAAGGCAGAGAATGGTTTTCCTGGTATGTGAGGCTTGCAGTTTTGTAGTGGAATATATCACAATTCAAATTTGGTACTGGAAAGTTGCATTTCTTTTGCAGTCCTGCAGTCACTGAGGTGACACAACCTGTTTCATTGTCTTCCTTTTAAAGTAGAGATAAACTACTTCAGTTTCTAAGTCTCTTGAGGCGCTTTAGCTTTCTCCAAATGAAGTCAAACATCTATATATCTCAAAGGCAAGCAAAACCTACTATGAATCAACAGTGTCTATTTTACAGAGAATACTTGCATTTGAAAAAAGTAAATTACAAGCTGTACATAATGCTCCTCAGAATTGTTAGCTTGGGAATACACTTTCGTACCAGTTATGGAAATAACTAGATGACCCATTTTCTTCGGTTTCAACAGCTGCAGGTAAACACTACATTTCTGAGGCAGTCTGAAAGGAGAATAGCAGTTATTTTATTGTTAGAAATGAAACTTAAGGAAGTTATAAAGTGCTCAGAGCTGCAAATCTGTTAAACAGTTTTCTTGTCCATCACATACATTAAAAAGTATATGCATTTGTAGATAATGGATGGAGAAAACTAAACAACATGAAAGTACGGAACTGGCAGTCTGACATTCTTTTTACTGAGTACTATGATAATAAATTATATCACTGCAGTTTACTGTCCCATATTGATTTTCTCCATGGACCACCAAAGGTATTAAATTCCCACTTCCAAGACGTTTTTTTCTCCTTCTTTCCCATAAGTTGTTGCAGTAATTTACACACAGATATAACTCTTCAGTGGCATAGTAGCAACTGAATTGGATTTAGTTTTGCAAACAAAGCCAAAAAGAAAAAATTCTTTCTGTTTCCTAGGAAATTAAGGCAGAGAAGTACTGTTCTGTTACCTGGTTCCAGTGGACCACATCAAGGTGAAATATCCTGTGTCCACATTATGTACTAGCCTATCTGTATACATTCAAGTCATTCATTTCATAGTACTGAATTTAAGCACAAGGTACATTTCAGTATGACTATTTTGAAAGTTTGGACTCTTTTTGTTCCACACTTTATTCAGAGAGAACATTTTTGTCAGTAAATTTGAAATTATTGGTGCACATCATTCCTTCTACACTGCTTTATAACTGTATGGTGACTTAGTCTTGATTCACAAATGGGGAACTAAGACAAACAGAAACTAAGGACCAGGGACTGTGAGAAGGAGTTGTCTGAAATAGTGCTGCTCCAAGCTGGTTGGTCCTCCTGCTTTAGTGCTGTGTGGCACAAACTTGTCTGGCCCCAAACCCAGCCTGTGGCACTACAGATGTGTTGGCATGTGCTGGTGAGTTATCAGGTCACAGAGCTGGCGCCAGCACTGCTAACACACACCACCCAGGCACCCTCTGGGACAAAAGTGCTGACAAGTCCTTTGAAATTTGCCATAAATCCTGCTAGAAGTCTGCAGGAAAGTCAGCAATTGAGTCCAGCCCTCCTGAGTTCCTCTGACCGTGCACTAACAACAAGACTCTTTTCCTTCCTTTTATGTTTGGCTTAAACATCTCTTTTTCTTAGTATTTTTTATTTCTATACTGAAATAAATGCATTCTGTCCAATTCACAGAAAATGCATGCCATCGATTTTGCTGTCTGATCTCATTTCTGTTGACCTCTACACATCAAAGGTCTATCCACATTCATTTTTCTGAAAGCTCTTTTTGTTGTTTTAGGAAATTTATTACTTTTTCCACTTATCATTTGAGAAAAATTGGAGCATCATGAATGCCCGTATGAAAAGTATTCTTTTGCTGGAATAAAGAATAAGCGTTAATATGAGCTCTGGTACATAAGAGACTCACCTTGCATTTAGGGCAATATTACAGATAAAGTAATGGAGTCTAAGAAAAATTTCTAACACATAGGAGCCAATGCATGGTCTGCCTAATTTACAGCCTGATGTCAGATTTGTAGTAAGCAATTCACCAATCACTAAATAAGGCAACTATATTTTCACTTTGCTAAGGTTTGAATTGCACTCCCAACACCTCCCCATCACAAACACTGATAGGTCTACACTTGGGATGAGTAATTTAATGGGCATCGTTTTGAGCTGTTCCTTGCTATACTGATAGTCTAGAGCTTGTTCACTAAAGTAAAAGTTTTTATGGAATTAGACTTATCATGACTAAATAATCTCTTTGCTTCCAAGAGAATAACAAATCTAGACATAGAAATTAAGTGAAGGAATTAAGTTGCTTGCCTTGAAATGTGTGAAAAGTACAAAATCATCTGCGATTTGAAAGCAAGGGGTGAGGCAGGAGGAAGCATGAGCAGCACTGCCCATGCTCATGCTTACCCTATGTACAGGATATATTTCTTCTTTTTCACTCAATCAGCTGTCTGCCTGTCTATTTGCAGCAAGATAATGAAGAAAACACAAATGCAGAAAGATAGCTGCTTTCTATGGAAAGCAATTTTTTATAATCACTATAGCAGCATAAGTTATCAAATTATAAATTTCTATATAATTATACAGGTTTTGAGGGGGAGAAAAAGACCATTTGGACAAAACTTAAGAATTATCAGAAAACGTGAAGTAACTGGTGAAAGTAAATGTTCTAGAGGCTTTTTCAAACAAATTGGTACTATATGTTGCAATATTTTTACTCAGACACCATTGAAGTATTCATTTTTCTTTTATGAAAAAACCACAGGAGAAAAAAAAAAGAAAAAACAAACAAACAAAAGAACAAAAAAAAATTGTTTTTACATCACAGTTCAAGAAATAGGGAAATCTATTGCTGTCTGCTGCCAATTTATATGTCTCTTTCTTATCATTTTCATGCCAATAAGATGTCATTTTAGCCAGTATTATTTAGGTTATATTCTGAAAAATGTAACTTGGAATTTGCACTGTAAAGAAAGGACATAGATTTTTTAAGAGCAACAAGTATATTAAACAAATACAATAACTATGTCCTGCAGGTTTTTTTCAACCTAGAAGTTTTTCATAAAGTTTCAAGTCTTCTTATTTTGGAGAGATGGGGAAGGAGGAACTGAAGTACATCAGTTCCTAGGAGTTGTCTCAGTGTCAGTCTTTCAAAAGAAATTAACAACATGGGGTCAATTTCTTTCATTACCATTTTTGGCTAGCAAAAGTGACAGGTTTTAAGCCAGCTTTGGAGGCACACAAAAAGAAATATCACAAAGTCTCCTTTGGACTCTTCTACATGAATCCTCAAACAATTACTCCTCTTGTTGCCTCCCCCAAAATCCCTTGTACGTGCATTGTGCTTTCCTCCAAGGCATGCAGTAAGACAGTCACTGTGTAAGCCACGCACAGAAGCAAATTGCATCTCACATGTATGATGCAGCTAACAAAAGTGGAGACTTGCAGCTCTCAGTCATCATAACAGCAAATTCCCTTTGTATTTTCGAACCAGACAGTTAGCACCTGAAGAAGTTGCTAACCCCAACCGTGTCCAGAACAAAGGTCATAGTCTCTGGTAGCACGTGGAAAGCCCACCTGCACTGATGTGGGTGGTGTTTAGCAACAACATTAATTTATTCACAGAAGTAGGAACAAGAAATTTGCCACTGAGGAAGATGAGTGCCAAGGGGATTGTATGATAATGGTTGCCAGTGATAGCAGGGGACAGAATTCGATGACCAAGGATGTCTCTTTCAACCTTGTACTCTAATGTAAATGTCAAATGCAAATGGATTTTAGCAAGTGTTAGCAACTATTATATTTGATCTTACCTTGCTGGTCATGTCAGGATTATCAAGTGTTAAGTTGCTCCTATTCTATATATTGCATTGTGCTTTGTAGGTCACATATCACAACAGATTGCTATTTATATAGATGATAAAAAGCAAAACAAACCAAAACAAACAAACAGCAAAAAACCCACAACAACACAAAAGACACACACAAAACCCCCTAGATTTTACTCTATTTTATCTTTAGAAGCTCATCACACTAGATTTGATCATAGTTAACACTGGAAACAGTTCTGCAAAAAAAGAAATAACTCACTAACAGCAAATAGAAACACATATCTAACTCTACTTAAAATTCCAGGAACATATTGTAGCTGCATTCAAGATTGATTAAAAAGGGAAGCAACTTTGAAATTTTGCCAGATATTTTCCAGCATGAATGACTCCCTTTCTGTCTCGCACACAAGAACACACTGAGAGGCTGTGTTGCATACTGCAGCAATCTCCTATTTCAGCACGAAGAAACTGTCAGAGATAAGGCAAGAGATATGTAATATTATACCCGTTATTTATTCTAGATTAATGAAAGGGGAAAATAGCCCTTTTAGTTGCAGCTTGCATGCAAAAAAACCATTCATCTTATAGAGCCCAGACTGTCTATTGTATTCACAATATATTAGCAGTTAGCTGATCTATCAGCTGAGATGAATTATTACATTGGCTTAGACTGATACCAGTTTTCATTATAGGGCAGTCATCCAAGTCCTTTCCTATTCTTTCTGCACATCCTTATTTCTCTGCTTTTTCCTTTACCCTTCAGATCCTCTCTAGGCATGAGGCTGATAGGCTGAATATGTGTTGTTCAATGTCTGAAATGCCTGAAGTAGAAGAAGCAACCAGTCAAGTAAAGGTTCTCCAGGGAATTTGTTAATTTTGTACTGCACCTTGTTGCAAGAAGCATGTCTTTTCATAGACCAAGCTTCCTACTCCTTTGACTAAAGCATGTTACAGCTGGGGTAGACAGGGGCAGAAAGGATGGTTGGGGTAGTGCTGGTGTTTGGTTGGTTGCTTGTTCTTTCTTTGTTGTTACTGCTGTTTGAGGTTTGTTTTGTTGTGGGTTTTTTGGGGGTTTGTTTGTTTGTTTGTTTTGGGTTTTTTTATTGTTGTTGTTGTTCAGTTGGGTTTTTTACTTCCTGCTACACAGCAGTGAATCTACTGGCTAAATAAAGAAAGCAGTTCCAGAGAGAAAGTTGCAGTCCTGGGTTGGTATAGTGCAGGACTTCAGAGCAAAAGAAAAAAAAGGTGGATGAAGGAGAGAATGGCAGGCTATATGTTTACTGTCTAATAGAGATGGCTCAGAAAAATGCCCTTAAGGACAGTTTTTCTAGCCCTTGGCCTTGCATGCCTGCAAGCATGGCTTTGGACAGTCTGAGCTAACCCATTGGATCCTACAGGACCCTTATGCCCAGATTTACTCCAACATATTATCATCTGTCCTTCAGGATGCCCTAGGGCTTCTCTTTCTACCTTGAAAGCTTCAGGCACTGGGACAAGAAGGGATAGGGGGTGCGGATAGGGGTGTCAAATATTTACTTAACAATATTTTCATGTTAAATTGACAATATTATTTGCCTAGCAGTAGCAGACCCTCCCTGTTGTAGTATAGTATCAACCCATGGGCAATGTCTGTACTCATGTTCAATAATGTTGCTCTCTTAATATGACTTTTGTAGGTATATAACCCTTGAGACTGAAATTGTCTCTGCATGGCATCTCCCTGCAGGTTGCCTCAGCTATCCAGGGGTTTCCATGTGGTTACCATGTACAACGGTGGAGTCCACTGTATGATCAAGATGCTCTTCATGTACAGTATGACAGAGAGATCCTGAATCTTTAAAAGGTAAATATGCATGTATTTATACATACATATAGATGTATGTGCATGTCTATTTTGCAAGAGGAACCTTGGCAGGTTTTTTCCTTACTTAAGCAATTTGTTCCCCTCTTCCACACTTCTTCCACTCCCCTTAGAAATCACTGTCACTCACTGGTGGCTTGTATGCTTCAAGCTGTATTGTATGATTTTTGGGACAGGTTTTCTTGTACCTTGCCTATGTTTGAAGAGGAAGCAGCAGGCACCACTTCAAGTCTAAATAATGATAATAATAATTTCCAGCAGACAGACAATTTCTTCCTGGCTGGCTATAGTCTGACTCTTCAGCCAATGTAACTGGCAGCCCTGATATTTCCTCTGAGCCTGGCACAGTGTTGGGATGCTTGGTAGTGTTCTAGATGCCAATTTATCAATTTATTACTTACAGTAGTCTGATTTTGTTGCATGTGAAAATATATACTTACCTATTAAAGGAAATGCAAGTAGAGTAAAACCAGAAATACTAAAACACAGCATGATGCAGTCAGATATGGTGTTTCTTAAACAGCAGCAATCTTAAAAAAATGCAGATGAAATCATTTTGAGGGAGCAGCGTGGTAATAAAAAGTGAAGAAAAGAGCAAGGTGCATTAAAAGAAGGGGAGCCCTTGGGTGGAAGAATGTCTTTGAATTCAGCAAAGACATAATTTGGTGCCTGTTACAATTGTACAGTATTTCTTTCAAAATGTAAAGTCGGTGGGCGGGCTGTTTTCATGCCTGGTGTAACTACTGCAGTCGGTGGAATTATACCTATTCTAAATGGAGCTCTGCTCAAGCAATATAATGAACTATAGATGTCAATAAAATTGGATGGACATTATAAAAGAAAAAAAAAAATTATGAGCATTTCCTTAAATGTATTAATAATTCATGCCATTTTTGTTCATTTACAAGACTATTCATAGTGATCATATTTTGGTCATGAAAAAAATAATAACTAACAAATACTTATTCTTACAAGTTTTGTAGCTCTCCTAGAAATTATTTGTTTTCTGTCTTATGGCCTAGTAAAATGACAGTTTTTCCTACTGGGGAGATGAAACAAGACTATGTGACACAAGAAAGCATTCCCATGCACCTCCAGCCTTTTATTCTCTCTTTGTATTAGTATCTAGCACAATGAGAAATCTGCTACGTGACATAGGGGTTGTGTCTGTTACAGATAAGGATAATGAGAGCAAAACAGGAAAACATATTCTTTACAATTAAAGCATTTTAGCATCTTATTTAAAGAATAATATAATCATCAAGAACAGTCAACGTGTTCACAAAGGGAAAGTGTTGTTTAACTAATTAGATATCCTTCTATTATAAGATCCCCCACCTAGTGGATGAAGGGAAGGTGGTGGATGTAGCTTATCTGGATTTTAGTAGGGCTTTTGATAGTGTCCCTCACAGTATTCTTCTGGACAAGCTGTCCAGTGTGGGATGAGGAAGTTCATGGTACACTGCGTGAAGAACTGTCTAAAAGGAAGGGTTCAAAGGATTGTAGCGAATGGGGCTGCATCTGGCTGGCAACCAGTCACCAGTGGTGTTCCTCAAGGTTCATTCTAGGGCGAGTGCTTTTCAAAATATTTATCAATGATCTTGGATGCAGGAGTTGAATGCAACATTAACAAGTTTGTTGATAATACCAAACTGCTCAAAATGAGTCACTGTGCCCTGGCAGCCCAGAGGGCAAACCACATCCTGGGGTTCATAAAACACAATACAACCAGCCAGTCAAAAGAAGCAATCTCACTGTATGCAGTGCTGGTGCTGCCTCACACTGAGTGCTGTATGCAGTGGCTGGACCCAACAATTTAAGATGTGCAATAAGGTCCTTTCCTGCCATATGAGGAAAGGCTGAGAGAATCAGTTTTGCTCAGCCTTGAGAAAAGAAGATTTAGGGAAGACCTTATCACCGTGTTCCAGTATTTAAAGGGTGGCTACAAAGAAGACAGAGACTCTTTCTATAAGGAGTTGCATGGAAAAGATGAGGGGTAATGGGCAGAAATTACTCCCAGGGAGATTCTGGCTGGAAAGAGGAAAACTTCTCACAATGAGAACAAGCAACCACTGGAATAATCTTCCCAGGGAAGTGGTGGATTCCCCAACACTGGACACTTTTAAGCTTTGGCTACACAGGGTACCAGGCCATCTTGTCTAGCTTGTGTTTTTACCAAGAAGGGTTGGACCATGAGATGTTCCTTGAGGTCCCTTCCAACCTGCTATGATTTTATGAATGTGTCCAGGGGAGGGCAACAGAGATAGTGAAAGGGCTGGAAGGAATGTCCTGTGAAAAGGAGTCTGAACGGCAACCTCATTACACTCTACAGCTTCCTGATGAGGGGAAGAGAAGAGGGAGGTGCTGCTGTCTGCTTTCTGGGATCCAGTGATCAGAGGCATGAGAGTGGTTTAAAGCTGAACCAAGGGAGGTTTAGATTGGATATTAGGAAGCATTTCTTTAACAAGAGGGTAATCAGACAGTGGAACAGCCTTCCTAGAAAGCTGGTCAATGTCCTAAGCCTGTCAGTATTCAAGAGGCATTTGGACAATGCCCTTAATAATATGCTTTAACTTCTGATCAGCCGTGAATTGGTCAGGCAGTTGGACTAGATGATAGTTTTATGTCCCTTCCAACTGAAATAGCCTATACATGATCACTATAAACGTTTACTAATTGTATTCAAACACAGTGCTTATCAATAACTGGAACAAGTAAGCAATGTGAAGTAATCCCAAAAATTTGTAAGAATCATTTGATAGCAGTGAGAAATGGAGGGAAAATATTTTGCATAGCATTTTACAGCTGAAAGCATGTCATTATTGCAATAAGATGAAAGAGATTTACGTGTATCTTGTAGCATTAATTACTCCTAAAAGAAAAAATGGGGTGTCACTGTGTAGGGTCAGGGCGGCCCAGGACATGGGACCTCATATTCAGTTAAGACATTCTTCAAACATATATGTACTTTCCTTTTTCTTAAGTTGATTTTCTGCTCTGACTTTATGTGTATTTTCATTCTCCTCCTTTTTTTAAATACTATTCTGGTCTAATGGAGTTTTAGTAGCCCATTCACTATCTCAACTTTATACAGTTAGGTTTCAGGGTTTTCCAAAATTAGATCTTTGTTGTTCTGCTGAGGTCCTTGGCAATCTATTCTTGGTTTCCAAACTTTTGTAAAGGTCAGAATTCTGGAATCTTGTTACTTAGCTGAGCATCTTCTTCATCTATTGGGGAGATAATGATCAGGGATTTGTGAGGTAGTTATAGAATTACAGGCATACAAAAATAATAAATCAATAGATACATACATAACACTCTGTGAGTTTATCAGGGGGACCTCCTGAAGTTCACCAAGGAGAACAAAGTTCTGCACTGGGAGAAGTAAAGCCATCCATCAGCAAAGGCTATGAAACAGTTGGGTGAGTGACAATTGACAGAAAGGAGCTGGGGTCATGGCTGACACCAGCTGAATACAAGCCAACAGAGTGCTCTGACTGTGGATGAGGCAAACAGTGTCCTGGACAACATCAGGAGGGGCAGTGCCAGCAGATCAAAGGAGTCCAGCACCTGCCTCCACTCAGCACTTGCCTGGCTACACCTGTAGTGTCCACTGTTGGACCCTTGAGTTCAAAAGGAACACTGAGAAACCTGCAGTGTCTAGCAAAGAGCTTTCAAGACAGTCAAGTGCTAGAGCACCTGACATTCAAGTAAAGGTTGGCAGAGCCACACTTCTTTACTGTGGCAAAAAGAAGGCTGAGGGTAGTTAATAGCAGTCTGTGACTTCTTCAAAGGCAGTTACATAGATGACAGAGCCAAGCTCTTTTTGATTCTGGAAAAAAAATACAGCAAGAAGCAAAACCCACAAATTCTGGCTTGGGAGATTCAAAATGGACATTAGGAAAATCCTCTTCACTAGGAGGATAGTGCCACCATGGACAGGCTCACCCTGGGACTCTGTAAAATCTCTGTCCTCAGAGATTTACAAGACTCAGACAGACAAAGCCATGGATGGCCTGGTCTAGTACTGGCAGTGGTCCTACTTGGAGCAGGGATTGGGACTAAATGACCTCCAGAGTTCCCTTACAGCCAACACTATGATTCTATCATTCTTGTATCTTTTCCATTTGGTTTGGGGTTTTCTGTTTGTTTTTTCTTCTCTGGGCACCTTTGGCTGACTTTAGGCCATAACGAGCCCTCTTCCACACCCTGCTCTTAAAATGCTATGGCTTCTCATTTCTGTAGTACTTCTGAAATCTCTGGAAAACTGACCGCAAAATGAAACAAAATTTTTCCTTGCTCGTTGACTCATCCTGTGTCTGTAAGAATTTCTCAGTAAGAATTTCTCACAGCTAACAATTGCATACAAATACAAACCAAAAGACCTAAATGGTGAGCCTGAGTAAACACTATCTTCAGCTGTGCAGGGTTTTACATTTTCTGTATAAGCATCCAAAAATCTCAAGTAATGTTTTTTATTTTATTCTGGAAGAGGGACAGAAAGGAGAGGAAAAGGGTGATAATGCAAACCAAACTCTCAAATGTTTTCCAAAGCTATTAAATTTAACACTGATATATAATAAATAAACAATCAGATGGTTTACATATATATGGACTTTTTTTTTATAAGAGATCTGAATCAGATTCTGGATGGGGTGTATGGGTTTCACTTTCTAGGGACAGAAAAAATAGGGGTTTTTTTTGGAATCCTGTAGTTGTCCCTTTTTACATATGCAGGTCATGAGGTATAGTTTCAGAATAAACTCAAGCACATGTACTTGTCTTTATTTTGCTTGTGTAAATGATACAAAGTTAAGTCTTCCTCAATCACATCCATTTGTGCAATTCATGTTTTACAGGATGTGTATCACTGTTATTCTCTTGAAATATTCCTAGGAGGAAATTTAGCACTCTGAATAACTCTGCTATTTTCATTTATTATGAAGCAAGAGGCTTTTCTTGAAAAGAAACTTCCTTTTAAATATAGATCCCTAATTGTCTGAGATATTCCTAATGAAAGTCACTTATAATTACCCTCCAGCCCCCTTAGCTTTGAGGACAGCAATAGTATTACCTAACTCAAATTTATGAAAAGATGAGCAAACCAAGAGATGAGGATGCTCTTCAGGAAACTAAGAAGTGGTCTTACTTTATATTCCTCTTTAGTCAGCTGTATCTTGTTTTACTGAGGCTATGTTGAATCTTCCTTGTTGCTCTTCTGATATTAACTGTTTTAATTTTGGTTTTGCTTCTTTTTTAAATGTATAATGTGTTCAGGTATCTTTTTCATGGTCTTTTTTTTTTTTTTTCCCCCACAGGGAATGGTTCAGCTTTTTCATTTTTCTCTGTCCAGTGAGCAACCTTTTAGAACTGATTAATCCAATGTAGATCAGCCAGGCTTCAGCTTCTCTCATGCTTTTCAGATTGGATGTTGCTATCACATTTCTGTAGACTGGAAGATATATAAATAGGCTTCCCTATGCTTTCAGGCTTCGATCCCATAAAGGTGATGCCTTTTCCCCGACTCTTACCAAAACCAGTATGGTGTAGCAGAATTCATCATCATGCAGGATCAGACATTTATATAAATAAAAATGATTTTACTAAATCCTTTTAAAATACCATTAACATTCATATTTAAGACGAAGGTAAGGTTCTACAAGTAGAGGAAAGGATACATATATTCAATACATTCATTTTAGTTTCCAGTCCTAAGCTCTATACCTCATTCAGCACAGAGTGCAACACAGAAGAGGCTATCAGGGTCATATTTTAATCTTCCGATTTTCTCTATAGCCTCAGATAAGTCGCTATATTCACCTTCATCTAACAGTCTAGCCATTCTTCTGATTTATAACATCTCACCATTCAGATATTTGCTTATGTAAAAGCTAGGAAAATGAACACTGACAATTATCATTAGGGATAGCCATGACTCCTTCCTTCTTTTGGACATGAATTCATCACTGTTGGAAATTAAGAACTTTCTTTTTTTCCATTTGTATATCTGGTTTTACTTGGTTTTCTCACAGCAATGGCATATCCAATTGTTCTCCCATCTAAATTTTAATACTCTAGTATATTGTCTTAAAATATAGACGCTAGAACCTGGGACTATTTAGTCTGCTGAGATTATTAGTGATGTGAAGCAACAATTTCAAATTCCCTGTCTTTTTGTATGCTATTGAGCATAACCGTGGGAACTGACATTGCTCTACAAAATAAGAATTTGGATAGTACAAAAGGATAAGAATTTTGGTGGTGTAACAGATCTCTTTTATGTTAGAATGGGATTGGATTGGTAGCTGGCCTGGCAACAGAAAATTTACCTGTTAAAATGAAGAACATATACCTATATCTCTAAAAATCACTCTCTAGGTGATTTTATTTCACACTGGCCAGGCAAACAAACTGCCTCATTGTTCTTGGAGGTGGGGGAAGTTTAAAGAACTGGGAAGGAAAGTGAAGGATGAAGGGGAATTAATAGTTCACTGGCAAAATTAACTCTTTGCCTGTAAATCCTGAAAACAGGTGAACGTTTTGGGGTTTTTTTCTGATGCACTTTATACTGCACTCACACGCTGAAATGGGTAGAAGTAGACAGTTTTGTTATGTGAAAAAAATAGGAAGGCCTGGTAATAGTCAACAATGACTGAGATGCAATGAAATGCATTCAGAATATGGCAAATGTTATTATCTTTGTGTTTTCAATCACTCACAAAAATATAATAAAAACCCCACATGAACCAAAATCAAACATTGACCTTATGATTACACATGGACCTGAATCAAAATCATCAGTTTGAATGCACTAGATCTTTGGGAAAGTTCAATGTGGATTTAAACTTTGTGGTTTCCTGCTGTCTCTATAAAGAGATTCAGCCAAAATTTTAGTTCCAGGCACTCTTGAACACTGTTTTAAATTAAATAGGCTTGCAGCCATTTATTATATGGCATAAAGAAACAAATAATATGAAAGACATATTTTAGATTTAATTTTTACTCCACTGGCTGTTCTGAAAGACTCCAAGCAGATATAGGTAGACTTAGTGGAGCCTCTTTTACATGTGTGGAAGTGATATTTTGGTGTTTACATTTGTTTCATAGGGAATCCTTTTAGTAGTGACAAACTATCCAAAGACGACTGAAAAAATGGATCAAATATTTAATTACTCGAGGTTTCTGACTTTGAGACATCAGGTCAAAGGCCAGACATCAAAATTCCCCTCTTATAATCTCAGCATTTCCCCTCCCCCCCCAATATATTTACATTTTTATCCTGTCTCCCTTCACCAGACTACTCCCAAGGAAAGTCAGTAAAATTCTCTGACTGCCTTTTCAGAGGATAAGTATGATTTCCTCAGAATACAGTAAAAGCTGATAAAAGTTTTGTTGCCCCAAAAGGATAGCTTTTAACAGAGGAAGAGTAGTGAAGGAAAAGGATAGTCGTGTAACAGTATGATGAGGACAGCCCTGGAGAGCCAAATTTGCTGCCATTTATCACTTAGTGAGATAAGAGAGTTAGTGAAAACACTACTGTTCATAGGGAGGACTACTGCCATCCCACACCATGGCTGCTGATACTTATGCATAGCAGCATGTCTCTGGCAATTAAGGCTGGCCTTTCTGCCACTCCCTGAAGCCTATTGCCCTAGAAATCACTTGCTTTGCTCTGCCTAAAGCCTGACCTTCTGGTACGCCAAGAGTCTGACAGTACTAGATTTGCTTAAAAAGTGCTCTAAAGGCAAAGGCAAATGAGTGGTTATATGACCAATGGAGTTCCCAACACATGCATTTCTCCACTTCTCTGGGTGGAGCTGGGTAAATCCAGCAACTTGATGATTTCCATCAACAGTAGCTTTACTTTACTGGTAGTAAAAGCACTTCAAACAAATCGACTGAAAGACATTGACCCAACATCCCAGCTTTTCAGAACTGTAGCTGGCAAAAGTTATGTGTGATTTCCTGCAAGCCCCCTGTTATGCTGGAACACTGACTAGCTGCACAAGAATCTATGCAAACTGTCAACTCAGCATTTTCCCTCTACTGCAAGATCCCATAATTTCTCCTCTTTAGGCTTTTCTCATATTTACTGTAACATTATAATTTCATCTAATAACTACGTAACCCTTTGGCAAACCACACCCTTCTGCTCATCCTCTGGATCGATATGCCTGGTTTGACTCACTTGTCCAACTCTCAAATGCATGTTATGAAGCCTTCATCAGGTTTTATTTGAAGACGGGGATGCTTAAAAAACAGATTCAAGATCCAAGTCATGTTAGTTCTCTTAAGCTACAATAGGGAATCTATCATTTTCAAAATCTTTTGAAGAACAGCTAGAGTGTGTTACTTCAGTTTCCATCTCTGAAGCTAGAAAAGTGGAGGTTCTTGATGAACAGATCTGTGTAAAATCACCAGTTAAACCTCATTTAAAAAAAAAATCGACAAGCTCTGTTGTAGAGTCATCAAAATGCAATGCAAATGCAAAAGTGTCTGGATCTGCTTATTTTTGCATCTGAACCTGCAAATCAAGTTGTCTTATGAAAGTGATCTTTTTCGATCTCCTGTCCTCCAGAAGACACCTTTGCTATGTGCTCATGACTTGTTCTAGATCACAGATCTAGATATCTGAGCAGTACTCTGAATGCAGTTCCCTAAACTGGCAAAATTAATTGGAGACTTATTTCCTGCTAAAGGAATGTCCCGGCTGTGTCTAAGATTATATCCTATGAAGCTGCTGATTTGCCACTTAGTGAGGAAGGTGGCAACATGAGATTTTTTTTTTCTGTTGCCCTCATATAGCTGTACTACTTACCAATTTTGGGGATACCAGTGTTGATATGATCTGAGGAGCTTCTCCACATAAGCTCCAGATTGCAGCACCCCACCATCAAGGGCAGCCCACCAAGCTTATGAATGATTAATTGAAAGGGTATTTTCAAGATATGACCTTCTCCATAAGCAAAACTCTTATGCTGCAATATAGTATAGGAAGGGAAAAGCATAAATTAGCAAACTCTTCCTAGGCTAACTAAGACTGTTTCATAGCTGCTCTTTAACTTAATGAAAGGGAAAGATCTATGTGTCATCATTTGCATTTGGGTTTTGGGGTGTTTTTTCTGAGTTTAAGGGATAGTCTGAAAGGCACTTGTCTCATGAAATGCAAGATGTCTACATGTGCACTCATCCCCTATGCTTCCTTCGCTAGTCAGTAGAGGGGATTAAACTTCCTCTTTCCTAAGGCAAAAATAGCTGTGGTGGATTAGTTGAAGTCTGCTTATTTCTCTCCATTCAGTACATAGGGGACTTCAGGTGTCTACACCACAGGTGTGTGTTATTAGGTGAGGTGAACCCTTCTTGCATGTCTAAGTAATGCTTTGAGACAGTACAGTGTTATTTTTACTACAACCTTCATGTTAATAGTTATATCGCTACAAGATTCAATTATTTCCAGCCACATTCTTAATTCCTTTCTACTCCCTTTTTTATATTTCATATTTAAGCCACTTTTAAAGATCTGCCAGTCTCTTGGGGGAACACATCTTGTTGATGATGGACCAATAAACTTATACTCCATATTGGCAACACTAGGAGTCCATGAGCTTTGTGCTGAGAAGAAAAGCTATCACAGCTTTCACCTTGGGGCAATTTAAAGTGATTACCTGTAGACTGAAAATTATTATGTCATTATTCCATTGAAGTAGAATGAACTCTCCTTAAAATAACAGGTAATCTGTTTTTAAAGATCTGCAAGTAACAAAAAGCTAATAAAGTCGAATTCCCTCACCTCTTCCTCAGATTCACTTCTGTTAAACCTTTGTATCTCTGCTACTTTCCTGCTTATGTGGCTTATTTAAAAATGCCCTACTGCGTTATCTGCTTTTTTCAGATATCAGTAGGTGTTCTTGAGTAACCTTGGGGTTTAAATAGGTCTGAATAAGGGAGAAATCAGTCTGATGTAAAAGCAAAAGGAGCTTACATTTATGGTGGTAGCAATAATGATGGTACAACATCACACAATGGCTCCTGTGAGCAGACAAATGTCAAAACAGCATGAAAAACTCCTCTTGCACACTGCTAAGACTGCCCAGAATTCTCCCAAAATAACATACACAATCATCTTGACGAATTCAAAGCTAATATCCATGTCACTCCCTTCACAAAGACCGCTAGTTTCAGACAGGAACTAATTGCACTGTCTTGTTTAAAAATAGAGAAATCATCTTTTGTTTCAGCAGATTTCCTCTACAGTATTTTGCTGTTCTTGCCCGAAAACATGCTGTGTATAAAATGGTTGCGTGAAAGGGTTAGCAATCCGAGACACAGCAGTGGACACTGTTGAGGATGTAACAGCACATTTAGTTGCCCGCGCGAAAGGTGCGGATGATGATATTTGGAGAGCTAGCGCACCTCAGTGGCAGCTCTTGGTACTACAGGGAACATCATTTTTTAACTACATTTGTTCCCAGTGTTACTTTAACGTGGTCTTGTTTTTTACGTAGCTTCTAAGCTTTTGATGTATTTCTTCTGCTTTGGTTTTGTTGTTGTTGGTTTTAAGATCCCGTGGCTTTCATAATTCTCCATTCTCATAATTGGAATTTGGAAACAGATTCCTTCTTTATTGAATAGGAAAAGTCTCTTTGGGAGGATAACATCTAAAGCAATAGCACTGGTCTTTCTGCACAACCTGCATTATACTCAGTAATCTTTCAAAAGCAATCGCTTTCCCCAGAATAGTGATAGTAGTTCCAAATTTAACTTGTCAAAGCTACCCAGCCCCTAACACTCCAGATTCCCAGTCCATAATGGGAACTGTGGATGGCTACCACTTCTGTGACTCAGGCCTTGAGTTTATTTGAAATAGAAGTAAGCCCTGACAGTCTGTTCATACTATAGACACTGGTTTTTGCAGGACTGCAACCTCCATATTTTCCATTGCTGGTTCCAGGAAAGAATTTTTAATGAAATGGAGTGATGCATACAAATAACCATGTGAACTAGGAGAAAATCCCATTCCCAACTAAAACCACTGCTGCTAGAAAAGTATATTGAACAGAGTATTTTCCTTATGTGCCACAACCTTACACTGAGTAATAAAAATATGGGCAGGAGGGAAGAGAAGTATATCTGCACTGTGTTATGCATAGATGTGGTAAAAATAATAAAGATAATTATTATAATGAAAGTAATAACAGACCAGTATATATGGAGATTTATCTCTTCCTTCCAGTTTTCACAGTGAGTAGGGCAAAGAACCAACACATAAAAAGAGATATTTTTTTTTCCTTAGAGGTCCATGTACACAGTAAATATATGTGTAGAGGTTTTGCTAGCAAATGTTTATCTTTTTTTTTCCTCTGCAGTGTGGCTGGTTTTCAGTTCAGTTGTAGCTATGCTATTACCGTTTCACCGTAATATGGTCTATGAAGTCCTGAATCACTGTGGGTTTTGTTCACATCCCAGTGAAAATCCGACATCCATCCTCCCCTTCCCAAAAATCCTAACATATGACTCAGCCCAGGGTGTACAGAGACTTAATGGGTCTAATGGATTAATTTTTTCTCTCACCTTTAAAATTCTTATCCACGAGTTAAAGATCTACAAACTGATTGGCAGAGCATTTGAGAGATTCTTGTAGTGCTGCTCCTGAACCTGTTCTGGAGAGAAACATGAGGCTGTGCGGCAGTGAGGTTGGAGTACATATCTCATGGAGGTTCAGAATAACCTTGTTTCTTAAGTTATGTAAGTACTTTTTAAACCTCAAACTGTCGTTAATAGGGCACAATCACTGCTGTGGGGTTTTTTATTGTTGCTTTTTTAATTTGTTTTAAGGAAACCGATTCATTATGTAAGTCCTTTTCCTGACACACACACCACCAAGGACAATGAAACCAGGGACAGTAGGGAATCCAGAAAGATTATGAGACTTGTAACAATATAGAATGATGTGTGAAATATAGATCATATGCAGCACAATATGTAGGATCATCAGGTAAAATGTCTTTGTTTCCACTAAAGTTTCAAAATCTATTAATGAAAAACAGAACCAATATCTTTCTTCCCTGGTTTTGATAGTACAAATGCATGGTATTTTTCCTTCCATTTTCATCACCTTTAAGAAAATTCCAACTTTGAAATCATTAATACATTGCAACAGATAAAGGCCCAAAAATGCAAATGCCTTTGTCTGATACCTCTTCCTTCCTTCTTTTTTTTTTTTTTTTTTTTTTTCAGACATTCATAAATGTCCTCTTCGAGAAAAACTGAAGAATGTGAAAGGTGTGAGTTTACTAAACACACTATAAAAAATGCAAGTAGATTTCATTACTGATTCCCAAAACTCAGAATAAAACATGTCCAATTTCTTCCTGTTACCCTATTGTTGTCTTCAGCACAATGTCTACTTGACTGTTTCATGTAGTAATAATTATTGACAAAGGGACAAAGCATGGAGCAGTCAGATTTTGTCCCACTGTTAGTTCCCATAATTTGGAGCTGTGCCGTCTTTGAAATAGTAAAAGATATCCATAATAGATGTGATTTCTAAGATCTTCTGTAGGAGTTCTTTTCAAAAGCTGTATTGTTTCCATGGATGCTGCCGTATAATCTAATTATTCCTGATGGGTTGCCTATTGTACCACAGGATTCTTCAAAGGAAAAGAAAACAGCAAGGTAGATCATTTGAGCAAAAATCTTTTATTTGTTTAGGACAATGTTTCACAAAAGCTCTATCTGGGAAGGAAAAGAAATCTCTTCTGAGCTTCCTTTCTTTCAGAACTCAATTTGCTATAATCATATAAAGCGGATCTATGTACTGTATGTTTTATCCTTTCCTTTCCTTGGATGATAGAAGAAATTTTAGCCCCATGTTGGGGTGGGGGTTTTTTCCCACTGAAAAATTAAATCATTTATATTGTAAGATCTACTGTAGACAGACACAGTAAAGCAACCCTAAGCAGTCAGAGAATACATGCCAGGCCCAACACCTGCAGCTTGTCAAAGGAATAATTCCACTCAACTCAGTTGGAATCTTTGTAGTAAGATATACAGTGGTGCAATGGAATTGATATTTACATCCACCTCATTAAAGTGAATCAGTTTCCTATTATCACAGAGTCCCAAGTTCCTAGGCCATATGACAAATCTTGCTTGGTCTCCGGTGTGTGCAACTGCACTGCTATTGACCTTGGCCATTGTGCTAACCAGTGACATTGCATGTGCTCTTTCTCAGGGCACCTTTGCACCTGCATAACTAGGCTGCAGACAGCTTTTCCCAGTGATGGGTCTGAGACTGTACTTTATCATGTCAAGCAACAGTATCCTGAGCACACAAGTGTGCTCTCGTCTTGCTGTGAATGCATTAATAAATGAATGTTTCTCTTAGATGCACCACCTTCTGAGTTACCATATTGTAAGAAGATGGTTGTGTAGGAAACTAATGAGTGGATAGAAAACTCCTCAGGCATATCAACTGGGAAAAGGATAGAAGCTCAGCACTGCTTCTCACCATCATCCACTCCTCTTAGAGCGACTGCCATGGTACTACTATTTTGCACAGCTAGCTTCCTTGTTTGGGAGTTTTGCCATCCTTTATGTACATGGGAGAAGATTTTCCACTAATTAAGTGGAGTCGACATTTTATATAATCTAAAAATAAGCCAAAGCTATATGGATTTTCCTTTACACTGCCTTTCAACAGAAATTACTCTTTACAAAAAATGACCTGTATTGTTCCTATATTATCATGATTCCTGTATGAGTCAACAGTTCTGTCAAAGCACTCCTCAACTTTGTTTCCTTCTGTGACATGTATCCTTAACAGTTGATTATAGCTTGCATTGATAAATGATATTCAGACAGTAAAGTCCTGGTTTTAGGTAGGGGCCGCTCCGCTTTATTTCCTCCAGTGGTTACCAACAGAGAATTCAGAGCTCTAATTCTTAAACCTGTCCAGGACCCAGAAGCAGCAGAGACAAATTCATAGCAAGTAGCACTCCCTAGGGAAAGACACTCTGATCAACACAGAGCTTAACTCCTGGAGGAGAGAGGAAAACAAGTGAGGTGGGGCATCAAAATTAAATACAACTTGTAAAAACTAATGGAAAACTTTTAAGTCTGTGGTCAGTGGAGCTGAATGGAAATACATTTTTTGTGTGTTCTCTTCAGATGCAAGAGAAGGGGAAATTCTGTACCACTTTCCCTCCTTCTTGATTTTCTACTACTGGTTCATCTGAAATGTAAGGTAATGGCATTATACTACTTACACATGTCTACTTTGAGTCCAGGTCCTCCAAAACAAACTAGGTTCTTCTTCAAATTAGAGATAAATTGTCTAAATGAAGTGGTTGGATTGTACTTTGGCTAGGGTTTTACTAATTGTGGGGGTGTAAAAGTACTGATGCAGTGAAAAATGAGACTTGTGTTCAGTCCTGACAGTGGTGCAATTGTGGGGCTGAGTGTCAGAGTCCATCTCCTTTGAAGGTTCTCTCTCCCTTGTTCATCATTCCTTTCTGCATTTCAGCCACATGAAAAGAAAGACATGATGTTCCTCCAGATAGTAGTTGTTATCATGAAGGGATTAGATTCAGATGGTAGAGAATGAGAGGACAATAGAACAATGTATATGAGGTTGATTTGTTTCCAAGCTAACGGGTTACCTTTTACAGATAAGTATTCTTCCTAAGAATGTCTTGCATATATACTGAAGCAATGGAGACTGAAGGTAGCAAATATAGCTGTAGATCTGAATCCAGTACAGTGAAAAACTTCTAAGCATTGTATTTTTATTTACCTGTGTTGGAGTACCAATCATAAATTTTATGATAGTTTGACTCTGATGACTAATGCAATTGCTCTTGATATGTATTTAAGTGGAAGTACGATCAGACCTACAATTTCTGAATTTTACAACTTCTGTTTTTCATTCTTTATCCATCTGTAAATACAAAAAAAAAAAAAAAAAAAAAAAAAGCGCTAAAGAATACAAAAGTTGAGCTACAAAAGGTATTTTTGTAATCAGGTAATAGATATTCTTTTGTAATGTTTCATAAGGTACCATTCTTCACATACCTTTGAGAAGAAAGGAGATATAGCTATTCTCAGTATGTGACCTTGAACAGTAGATTCAAGACCATTAGTTCTTAAGTTGTGTTGCTCCATGCTGCTACTTATGTTGCTCCATGCTGCTACTTCTATTCCTCAACAATACATGTAGGAATATCAAATACACTCTACCATTAAACAAATGCCATGGAAAAAGTCAGGGTACTTTTTTCAGCAGCAAATCTGACTCACCACTGAAAGAACTCCCCACCTTTCCATTTGGCAGCTCTAGAGTTACTATTTGGAACAACTCACTAACTATATTATCCTGTTCCTATATTTTAACCTTCACTGCTAACTCTGAATGTTTTAACAAGGCAAAAGTGCTTATGGTTACATGAGAAAATCTGTGTAGTTTTATAGAAGGGCATTTTTATTTTTCACTTTACCCATTTTTTTCTTGGGATTTTATTTTTTCACCCCTTCTCTACCTCCTTCATTCTTAGAACACATCATTCACCAGAGAATCATTGTTGCTGTGATTTCCAAAGAGTACTTCGATGCGTAAATGATTGTTCTCTCTGGCGTGAATGAACAATAGTACCAACTGTGAATATATTCACGGTTTCAATAAAGTAGCCAAAATAATGATTAACTAAGTTCTTAATTGTTTCCATTAGTTTGGTATGTTCAGCACTGTCTTAACCAGGAAAGCTAAGAAATTTTTGAGAGGGATCACTGAAAATAAAATTGTAATACTCCCTGTGTACTCACTATTGTTCTTCCCCTAGTAGAGCTAATATTTAAAGCAGACTTCCTTTGTACCGATGGCTGGGATAAATAAAGCTGATCCACCATGTGCAGCGCACAGTCAGCTGGATGGATGAGGAATACATTATTCTCTTCTGTGGTAGTTTGGGGGATTTTTTGTTTGGTTGGGGTTTTTTTTAATTTCCCATTTGGATTTCCTTGCATTCTGGATTTTGTACCATTGTGTAGTGTTGAATACAGTGTGGTGGGCTGGTCCTAGCCCGTAGTCAAATTCCCACTCAGCCACTTGCTCCCTCCCATTAGTGGGACAGCAAAGAAGACAGGAAGAACAGGAGTGAGAAAGCTGGACGATCACTCATCCATTATTATCACCGGCCAGACTCATCTTGGGGAAATTCCCAATTAAATGCCAATTCACTGACAAAATAAATATTTAATTACTGATTCTGTCAGTGAGAAACAAAATTTATTAAAAGATCCAATCACGTGATTTGGGAAAAGGCCTTTCCTCCCCCTTTCCCAGGATGAACTCCATCCCCAGGCACCTCTCCTCCCTGACTGTCACAGGCTAGGTTACTCAGTCCTGGTGCAGGCAGGGGCTGTAGCCAGGCCATGACTGGTCCTCCACACCTGGATCACCTCCTCCCCTCGGTGTTCCCAGAGCTGTTTCTTGTACTCTCCCCTCACCACCGTGCAGTGTTTTTCCCTCCCTTAGCCAGGCTCCTGGCCCTGCAGCACCACCATCGAGGCCGCAGGGCTCGGCCATGTCCTGCAGTGGGTTGGCTGGACTTGGCTGGGACCGGCTGTGCCCAGCATGGGGCAGCCATGGTGCCTCAGCACAGAGGCCATAGCTGCAGCACCCGCACCAGAGATTGGGCACCTGCACCCAGGGTACATATAGCAGGAATAAATCTGAAGAAATTGAGTTTTATGTATCCACAAAATACAGCCAGCCTAGTCCACCGTGGTGAGAGAATCAACAGATGAGATGAAAGTCAGTTTTTGAAGCAGAACACCTGTGCTTTCCGACCATGATACTCACCCCTAGGATGGCTGACTGGGGCCTTTGTCATGAGGATGAGCAACGCTAACACAGTGCACATCCTCCACGTGCTCAGACATCAAGGTTCCTTCTTTCTCCATCTCTGGAACTCAAGAGACCTGCTTTCTGGGCAACTACAAGAGAGACAAAGGAAAAGCACATGTCAAGAAGGCTAACAGTCCTCCATACCAAAGTTCAGGATTCCAGAATCAGGTACAGGCAGCCACCAGAGGTGTCTCCTGGAGGTAGCCAAAAAACAAAGGGAGGGGAAGGAGACCCAAGGGCTGAGGTACATAGCAATGTTTTGCTGTCTTCTCTCTACAGCTTCTTTCAGATACTTACCTGGATTTTAGAATTAATTTTAACAAAAGATGGGAAGGAAAAAAAAAATCACAGGTTTAAAGAGGGAAAAACAGATTAAAGAATATTTTTATTAATTAAATATATTAAAGTTAGCAGGACATGATGAAATTTACTCAAGTACTCTGGAAACTAGCCAAAACCATTTCTGTATTACTTTTAGAGATGTCTTAGAGGACTGGGGAATCATAACCATGGCAAATGAATTGAAATACAGGAAGTGAGAGTACCTGGAGAATTACTAAGCATACATCCTCATTAGGATAGTAGGGGGAAAAAAATGTGGTTAGGTCTCAAACTGAGAAGATCTGTCAGAGAATGGATCCTGCTCAATCTTTCATCAAGTCTTGGATGACAAAAGGGAAAGAATGCATAAAATCATCAGGGAAGGAACGAAGATTCTAGAGAAACTGAAGAGAGTTCAAAAGTTATAACAAATCAAGGTAAAATAACCACAGAAGGACTGGGATGGAGACACCAAATACATACAGAGAGATGGAAAATAAGCATGTAGTGTAAGAGCACAAAGATTTGGAGATCACAGCTTCAGTGCAAGCTGGGCACATGATTCATTCCCCAAACACCTCATCCTAAAATATCTCTGTCATTAGATCCTATATCAAGTAAGATGGTGGTGATGATCAGTATCTGTTTGTTATGACTAAGTATGAAGCACTGTTCTCAATATGGCACATTAGATCCACTGTGGGCAAGATAGAGAATATACCACATCACAGCAAGAATGATGCACCACAGTCCATGGGGAGGGGTAGAAAATTGCACTATGTATGCCTAGAAAAAGAACATGGGCAGAGGCTGTGCAAATAACAGTGTGCAGGTGTGATCACAGCATGTGACCATAGTTTTCCATTGCACAAAATTCTAGTGGAGACAATGATACTGCTCTCTGCTGGGGAAGAACTAGCAATTTTGCCTCCAATTCTATGATTCTATGATTCAATTAACAATACTTTGTTTAAACAGAATGAAAAAAAAATCCAAACTATCAAAATAGTTATGGAGATGAAAGCTTTAGAAGCTTCCTTGTTACTTTTATTATTTTTTTAACCAGCCTCTAAGAGATGCTCAATGACATTGTAGTGGTAACTCAAGAGAGAAGAATAACTCAGCTGGACACACTACAGAAACCCCTGGTAAACTGTATGCCACTACAGAGGACACAAGAGGTCAGATAAGGTATTCACTCCAGCTGTTGAAACAAGTTTGGAGTAGCTGTCCGTGTGTCAGATGAGATGCAGGACTCGGGCTGCCTGAACTTGCAATTACTGTGTCATGGGGTTTGTGTTTTTTAGCTTCCAGAATTGCACAACCTAGAACTGAGATCACAGCTCCAGAAATACTAATTCAGCTTCTCCTTCGACTGGTTTATTAAACAGCGTAGATTTAAAAGGTTGCTGATTAGACTGTTCAATAGCATGTGGGAATAATTCTGGAGAGCAAAAAGAGTATTGTCTTCCCAGACAAAAAGGGCTGTTAATTTCATAACAATTAATGCATCCTTAAACAGTGTGACATTAACTACAAGAATTTCATTAATATGACAACAAAATCCAGCACAGAAAAAAAAAAGTCCTCTAAGACAATTTTCACTTTTATACTTTTATTTTCTTTAATTATTTTGCACTACCACAGTGCTTGAATTGTCATTTTAATTGGATAAATTATCAAACCTTGCTAGATCACCAAAAATAATCTTATTCAGACAACCCAGAATTGCTTTGCTCTGAAATCAAGATCTGACCCACTGCCAGTCAAAGCCTCACTTCACAGCCAGCCAACTAGATCATCTGCCCTGGCTGGCCTGCCAGGGCAACTTGCCCCAGCCAGACAGCCAGAGCCTGTTTCTCCAGCCAGCCAGAGTCTCAGCCCAAGGCAGCCATCCAGCCAGAGCAGCTCACCCCAACCAGACAGACAGAGCCCATTTCTCCAACCAACCAGCCAGAGCCTGTTTCTCCAGCTAGCCAGCCAGAGCCACAATTCCATCTGTCCAGCCAGAACATTTACTTTTGCTACCCAGTCAGACAAATCTCACCCCATCTGGATAGCCAGATTGTCTTCACCAGCTGCCCAGCTGGATCAGCTTGCCCTGTCCAGACAGCTGGAACATCTACCCTGTCCAGCCAGACAGCCTCTCTCCAGTAAGCCACCCAGAGCAGTGCTTTGCATAGCACAGGGTTATTGTGGGAAACCATGTCACAAGCCCTACTAAAGTCTACATAGACAACATTGTTGGCTCTTACCTTTTCTGATGATTCATCAATCAGATTGGTTAAGCATCTTAATGAATTCATATTGACTGTTCTTGCTCATCTTATTCTCACTCATTTGCCCAAAAATTCCTTACAAGAAGATCTGTTTCATCATTTTGCTAGTAACTGAATTGAGTCTGACATGTCTGTAGGTCCTCAAATTGTCCCTCCTCTGTGTTTAAGTATAATATGTATCATTCTCCTGGAACGTGGATTTCTCCCTTCTCTGGTATGAGGAAGAAGTCTGCTCTCTTGAGCCCCAGGGCTTCCTTATGCTCCTCATGATCTTGAGCTCCCACTATGTCATGGTCTATACAGCCATGGTTTCCATTAAGATCCCTGGCCAATTCCCAATTCTTGGAGAAATTTTATCACCCTATCACAAGCCTCCAGTACTTGTGCTGCACAAGTACTTGGGTACCTTAAGAGTTGCAACTAGCAAGCATGTAGCATTGTTACAACCTTTCTCTGAAGCTGCTGGGGCAGTATTTCCCAAAGCCTCTCCAATATTTCTCCTTCAGTTTTCTCATACCATGATTTTCATAGTGTTGTTCTCATGGCCTTGTGCCTGTAAACCCCAATGGTGCTGCTATGGGAAGTTTTCATGGAACCAACAACTGTTTGTGGGGCAGGGGGAGGGGACAGGACAACAGGGACAAAACCTCCCTTCATTACCTTGTTTTGTACATCTCAGTTTATGCTGGCAAAAATCAACCACATTTTACAACAGAGTAGGTACGTTATTTATTATGTATTCTTTTTTTTTTTTTATTGTTTTATCACCATTTCCTTATTTTATCATTATTCAATTCCTTATTTAATTCATTATAAATCACTATGTGAATTATAATTTACTGAATTATAGTATAATTCATTATAAATAATTACTTTTAAAATTTATTTTTATTATAATCATTACCATTATTTATTCTTTTCCAATGATGTGCAGAATTGGAGCTTAACAACCAATGTATAGTATATGCATTGGACCACCATACTCCAGTCAGGACTAAGAGCATCATGACCAGACAGAAGGGAGATGAACTGAGGATACAGTGTGCACAGGATACAGTACAGCTGTGTTGACCCAACAGACCCCTTTTGGGGTGGTCTCAGCCTCCAGGAGGACTGAGCAATTCAGCAGGTCACCATGGTGTCACACCATCTCAGGAGTCCTGCACAAATGGAGGCAGAGCTTTGAAGCCCCTGCACATCCCCAGCTTCCCAAGCAGCCCCCCCAAACACCTCCCAGTCTCCCACCCCACCCTGATCCCCTCCCCAGGCTGCACTGACACTGGGCCACAAAGGAACCTTGTCTGGAGAGCTCTGACAGCACTATGCTCCTGCCAGGGGCAGAGCATGGGGTTCCAGCAGGCAGCTCTGGCAACACTGAAGAGTAACCTCCTGCCAAACCAGACATGGCTCTGCTGTCTCTGACTGTACCCTCGTGTGGAGCTCCAGTTATAGGTCTGGTGTTTGGTTGTGAAAGGAAGGACAGGAACAGCAGCTATTCCTCTACTGAAGAGTTTTCTTGCTCTTCATTTTCCATCACAGTGAAAATAATTTTTGGTAAAAACTGCATGTACAGGTGCTCCCCCCAGCAAATGAAGAGAGTATTAAACACCTGGTTAACGGACAATGCTGTACCTGGTAAAGACACTCCTGTTCTAACCAAGCACAGAAGCACAGCCATTGTCACATGGTGCTTCTAATTGGGCCAATCATGTCCATCTCCCAGCAGAGCTAGCTAACAGGGATGCTGTCTTGGTTTGAGTGAAAACAGAACTAATTCTGTTCAGTGGTTTTACTTTTCAGTTCAGTACTTCTAACTAACTGCACTTTCTGAAGTTAGCAGACTGTTTTCACAGGCAGTGTCTGC